>ML663049.1:714774-1010887 GCA_007570785.1 Antilocapra americana
GTGCCCTCCCCTCCCCCCCCAGCCCCCACGCACTGGTCTCGCAGTGGCCGCCCTCCCAGCCACCGCTGCAGATGCACGCATAGGAGTTGACGCCGTCAATGCAGGTGCCACCGTTCCTGCAGGGGTTGCTCTCACAGTCGTTGATGTCTGGGGAAGGAGTGGACACAGACCCGGTGAGTGCAGGGCAGGACACGCCACGCCCCCGCCAGCACTCATCGGGGAGCTCCCAGCTCATCCCGAGTAGAGACACGTGGCACCACCACCCCGAACTCCACCAGCACCGTCCTGGAATCTGACAGGCACAGGGCCTCCAAAGGGCAACCCGGCCACTCTGTTGAGCATCCTCCATGAAGCTCCTTGGTGAGAGTCGGGGAGAAACTACTACGGAAGGCGGCCCAGCCTACCTATGAAGGTGTCAGGACCTTCTTGAAACAAATGTGCTGGGGACCCACAGACACCAGTGACCTCAGTCCAACGCCACCTCGGCCTTGGATCCCAGACGGCACCTGGCTGGTCTTGCCAGAAGGCTTCAGCCCCCCCACAGCCGGGCCAGGCAGGGGGCTCGCCCTGCCACCACTCAGCACCCCCACGGCCAGGCCAGGCGGGTGGCCACCCTGCCGATACTTGGCCCCCCCACGGCCGAGCCAGGTAGGGGGCCCGCCCCACCGCCACTGAGCTCCCCCATGGCCAGGCCAGGCAGGCGGGCCGCCCCACCGCCACAGGTCTTACTTTCATGGCAGTAGGTTCCGGTGAAGCCTTTGTCACAGTCACAGGTGAACTTGCCCCCCGACTGGCTCTTGCACTTCCCGTGGGGGCCGCAGACATTGGAGGAAATGTAGCGCACCCCTTCCGGCGTGTCGTTGGAGGCCATGGCCACCGTGCAGCTGTCAATCACTGCAAGACAGACCTGGGCTCGGCTCTGCCGGGACCGCAGCCCCGACCCCGGGGCCCACGCCGCCTGCCCTCCCAGAGGCAGTGCCCTTGGCTGCAGAGGGTAAGAAGCCACCAGGCGCCTGCGGGGGGCCAGGATGGCAGTGTGCTGCGGGAGCTGTACAGGCAAAGCCAACTCTCCATGCAGACAGGAGGGCTGTGGGTTTTTTTGTTTTTTTTGAGGCATTTTCTCCCTGTAGAGCCGAGTAACTCACACATGCAGGCCCTGTCCACCCTTCCTTCTACATCTGCCAGTTCTGCTGGAAGCTGACTGACGAGGAGGAGCTGCTTTCCCCTCCACTCAATGGCTGCAGGATGGACTTATAGAACCTATGGGCTGAGCCACCTCACAAAGCAGCCACAGGCGCTGTTTACATCTAAGTGAATTAAAGTTAGGTACATCAGGGTTTCTAGTTGCCCTGATCGCACACATGACCTGAGGCTGTTATACCTGCCAGTGCAGAGACCACCAAGGCAGAAGGCTCTCCCGAAATGGGTGCCCCAGGGAAAGTCTCGGCTTGCAGACCAGCCCATCCTAGGACGGGATGCTCAATGAATTTCCTTCTCTCCCCAGGCTACTTGCAGGCATGGTCCCCCACCACTGGCGGCCTGGATAGATTGTTTCCACGTGTTCTGGCTTCCCTCCAAAGGGGCTATCAATCTACACTCCCCTGAGTGTCCCAGGGCCATGACAGATGGCCAGAGGGGAGGAGCAGCCTCGCAGAGGAGCCGGCATTCAGGAGGGCAGGCGGTACCTTCGCAGGGGGTGGTGCGGCAGTGGTCTTTAAGGTGGGAGCAGTTCTTGCCTTCATAGTCCTCAGGACACTTGCAGAAATAGTCACTGGCGCGGTTGTAGCACTGGGCGCCGTTCTGGCAGGGATTGGGCTCACAATAATCGATGTCCAGCTGTGAGACCAGGGACCAGGCAGGGAACAAAGTAAAACCAAGGCATGATTATGACTCCTCTGGGGCAGTGGCCCCCGGAATCTGACCCTTCCAACTGCTTCCATCAGGAAGACACGCAGCAGGATTTACAGCTGTATCCTAGACACTGTCCAGGTAAGCGTTTGAATAAACAGGGCAGAGTGGGAGAGCGCTGGGTCTGGGATGAAACTGACAGGCTGGTGGGGAGTGGGAGGGAGGTCCGAGAGGGAGAGGACACGTGTGCTGCTGGCTGACTCACACTGTGGTGCGGCAGACACCGAAGCGTCACACAGGCAATTACACGCCAGTGAAACATAAAGATCAACAGACACCCGGAAGACAATCACTCATCATTCCCCTTTCACGGCTTATCTAGCAGAGATCCCTAGCCAAGAGGAGCCTCCGGACAGCATGGGGGACGGAGGGAGAGGAGGGGACTGTCTGTGAAAACCTGGCCTTCAGAGCTCTAGGCTGGCTCACCTGACAGAGGTTCCCAGAGAAGCCAGTGGGACAGAGACACTGGAACCTGTCGACCTCGTTCTGACAGTGACCCCCATTGAGACAGGGGTTGCTGGCACACTCATCGACGTCTGTCTCACAGTGCTCGCCTGCATAGCCAGGTGGGCAGATACAGCGATAACCATTAACCAAATCCTGGAAGGGGAGAAACAATGCATTTTTTTCTAGGTGCTCCACAAACACGGGGCTTCAGTGGTTCAGCGTGACTGTTTCAGTTCGGCTGATTCACGGAAAGAGAGGCCACGCCTCTGCAAACGTGAGAGAGGAATTTCTATGTGCACGCCTTCAAGATGATTCCCGGGAGGGAGGCTGGGGCAACATGAGCCCCAGGTGAAGCGTCCAGAGCCTCACTTTGCATCTGCAGTTTTAAATCTCCCAGGGACAGAGCTTTCCCGGGGTCCCATCAATCTTAAAGGCTTGTTGTCAATCACTAAGGTTTTGACTGAAGCAAAGATTTACATACCTGACAGGAGGCATCATTCTGACACTGGCCGACGCAGTCATTAATATCTAAAAAATAAACAAGTCATCACCTCAGAGGGGCAATTCACATTGAAATTGGGCTTAATTGAAAAGCCTTCTCCTCTCAGGACAGATTAAAAAACCTCCAATCAGATTTCCTGTGTGGCTTCCCGTGAGATAAGGTTATTACTGGGTGGGAACACTCCCTAATACTTCCAGACTGAGCTACTGTAACTTCACATCATTGTTTTAACCACCTTATCAGTGTACCGCGGGGGCTAATGAGCCTGATAACAAGTATGTTGTCACCAAAAACTCCCTCTCCAAAAACATTCCCTCTATAAGGTGTTCCTTCTCCTTCTCAAGTCTTAAACCCGGAGCCTGACTATACATAGCTGGCCAACACTCTCAACACCCTGGGGTCACGAAAATCAAAACCCTGAGAGTCTCACTCACTTATGTCACAGTTGTGACCCATCCAGCCGGGGAGGCAATCGCAGTAGTAGCTGGCGATCAGATTCTTACAGGATCTGGCATTTACACAAGGTTTGGCCTCGCATTCATTGGCATCTGAAAAAGAGGATGAACAGTGAGAAATGGGGTTCTACCCCCCACCGCCCCACACCCACAAAAAACAAAAACCCACCAGTAGTCTGTCTGAAGTGAGACATTTTAATAAGCTCGCTAAACAAGAGATCCTATCTGGGACATGTGAATCCTCCTAGCGATGATCCAATAAGGTATGCTAACTGAACTTCCCAGCTGCTGTGAACAGCCAGAACCCAGCGCAGCCTAGTTGCTGGGATTTAAAAGCAGCAAAAAGAATGCAGACAGCTCATTCCTCATGAGATCATCCCCGTTTGGAGCCCAGCTGAACACTTCTCGGACAGACGATTGACAGGGTTCGAGGAATCCCACGACTTTCCCACAGGGCCTCAAAGAGCCAGGCCATTTGCATACGAGTGATTTCTCCCAGGCTCGCTGGCGCGACTCGATAATAATGACTTCTCAGGAGGGATGGCGCGTGAACGGGCACGTGCATCTTCCCTAACAGCTCGGAGGAGCCGCGCTGACCCAGTGCAGGAGTGCGCTTACCTAACTGGCACGTTTTGCCAGTCCACTGGGGCGGGCACACACACTTGAATCCGTTAACCAAGTCCTGGCAGGTGCCCCCATGGGAACAGTTATTTGGAGAACAGTCATCGATGTCTGTGCGACAGAGAAAGGAGAGGGTTGGCAACTTAACCTCAACCCATCTGACAGTTAGCAAGTCTAACACCACCCCTCACACTTACGAGCCAGGCACCGCTGCAAGTGGCGGCCGCGATGACGGTAAGGCCCGATTTTAGCTTTAAATCCCCCACTGGCCCAGTTCACCTAATCCCCGCCCTAAGCAGGCGAGAGAGCCAGCTGGATCTCTGGGCTTCAGCCCTCAGGAATTTGGCACACCATCTCTGCCCACCTTTTCTAAAGAAAAGTTTCATCGCAGCTCAGAGGTAGCTAAGGAGTAGTAAGGATAAATAACTTTCTTCACTGGTGAAAAAAAATCATATTCTTATCTGCTCACAGAGTCCTCCCGAAATAACATGCCTGAGGTTGGCGTTAACCCAACCTCCCACTTCTGCAGTGGGAGGTTAGCCCAATCTTCCCTCCTTTGGAGGGCTCGTCTGCTGCTCACTCAGGAGGTGGCAGACTCTCCCTGTGAGCCTGCTCGCTGAGCCTTCATGCCCCAGGAGACAGCAAGAAAGGAAGCCACCTATCTCTGCTGAAACAGGGCACAGTTGGCAGCAACCAGAGTCCCACAAGTGGTGGGTGGGGGTGATCCCAACCCCAGAACCAAATCCCTAACTGTGTCGCCTCCTGCTCTCAGGAGATGACAGCGGACCTCAGGCCTGGTGACACCTCAGAAACCCGGGAGCTTGTCAAGCAGCACGGACTCCCCAACTCCAAGGGAAACTACAGAACCCACACATCTGTAACTCAGTAGCCCTGGTCCCTCTCGGAAAATTTGTGTCTCCACGATGAAATTCAGTCGTGAAAACCCGCCCCACAAGTGGCCTTTGCAGGGCTTCGAGGAGAACCACCAACCCCAGGATTCAACCCAGAGGCAGCGGAGCCCCAGGGGGCATGTGCAAAGGGAGTAGCTGACCCACGGGGAGCCTCTTCCCATCCGAGCTGTACCTGCTGACTTGGTGGGCTGGAACCCACCCAGGATGGGGAGCCTGGGGACTTCCTCGGGCTCTCAGAAGCTCAGACCACGTCTGCCCCTCCCACGGAGACAGAGCCGGCGCTGGGATGCTGTGGGGCCCGGCAGTCCTGCATCTCGACACAGTGACCCACTGCCCCCAGCACGCACCCAGCCCGGCACCGAGGAAGGACACGGGCCAGAACCCAGACTCACTCGTGGAGCACGTGGGGCCAGTCCAGCCTGGAGAACACTCACACTCGAACCCCAGGGAGGTCTCCTTGCAGCTGCCTCCATTGCGGCAGGGATCAGAGAGGCAGGCGTGCTCCGCTGTGGGCGCAGAAGGCAATCGGCAAGGGACGCCCACCGACAGGCTGCCTGATGCAAGCCCCTCGCCCACCCCCAGCCAAAGCCCACACCCAGGCCACCAGCTCGAGCTTGTTTCAAGAAATGGTGCCTGTACACTACCATGTATAAAGAGATAGCCAATGGGAACGCACTGTATGACTCAGGGAGATCAAACTGTGGCTCTATAACACCCTAGAGCGGTAGAAACGGGTGGGAAGTGGGAGGGAGATTCAAGAGGCAGAGGACATAGGTACACCTACGTTAACATGTACAACATGTTAATTCATGTTGATGCATGACAAATCAAACCGATATTGTAATCCAATCATCACTTAAAAATAAATATTAAAAAAAAAAAGAAATGAAAGCAAGCGTGGGACACAACCCCGCTATGTCTAGGGTAAAAGGAAGTCACCTTTCTTCCAGCTTCCAACCCGGGAGCTGGGTCACTGCCCTGCACAGCCCGCCCCGATGCAATCAGCCACACCCAAAACACTCGAGCACCTGGAGGGAGGTTCCAGAGACCCACGGGGCTGCAGGGGCACAGGTCCTAACACTGCTGGACAGTGTCACCTTTCCCCAAGTCTCCAAGGGTGTTTGAGTGGCGCGGTCAGGAAAAGGAGAAAAGGGGCTCTCTCTGTGCCTAGACCACTTACCGATTTCACAGCTGGGGCCAGAGTACCCTTCCGGGCAAGAACACTGGTATTTGTCAGGCCCTGTGTTGCTACAAGTTCCCCCATTGAGACATGGCTGATGGGTCCCGCAGTAGTTGAGATCTGCCAAAAAGACCCCAGAGAAGTCTCTCAAAGATCAGAAAGACTGCCCCTCTGCTGCGTTCCTAGACCCATTCCTCTTTACAAACTAAAACCGAGAGAAACAGACCCAAATTCACAGTGTTAAAGGCAAGTTCAAGCAGATTCGGAATCAAAGCCCCAGCAAACAAAAGTAAAGGGAAGCAGAAACGCACCTTTGTCGCAGAGCTGGCCGCCCCAGTTGGTCTCGCAGAGGCACTGCCAGGGTTCGTTACACGTGCCATGGACGCAGCCGGGGTGCGGGATGCACTTGTCGCAGTAGAGGCCTTGCCAGCCGTACTGGCACCTGGGGGGACGCACGGCACAGCAGCCCTTACCCTCCAGAGCTGGCAGGGAGAGCCAGGCCGCAAGACACGAGCCTCCGAAGCCCAGGCTGGCTATTTCTGCTGACTGCATGGTAGACGCCCAAGGTCCGTCCAGGCGTCCCGCTAAACAAACATTCGCACAGTTGGGCTGAGGGCCCCTCCCAGGCCCAGGCGACCCCGACAAAAGGGGCTCTCTGGGGAGAGCCCCAGGGCCTTCCTGCACAGAGCCTCTCTCTTCTCCGGCTCCCGCGGGAGCCCCGGGTGGGCAATCAGTCAAGCCCTGGGGATGGAGGAGAGGGCTCTCCCGCCACTGACTGCAGCCACGCTCAAGTCCTGCAAACGTGGCGAGTTCTACACCGCAGCTCAGCTGGGTCCCTCTCAGAGCACACAACAAGGCAAGGGGATATCAAGGGTGGCGGGAAAGTGCCTCCCAAGGAGGCGTCCTGAGACGGGACAAGAGGGAGGGGGCAGCCTTCCTCGCAGAGATGGGCTTGGATCTCTGGACACATGTCTGCAGGGAGGGTGAGGAAAGCAGCCGTGCTCAGACCCAGCTCTGGACGTGCCCTATGACCCACCATCGTGGCTGCTTATGCTCTTTTTTATAACAGTTATTTCTCACTTTGCAAAAACTGAGTCAACTCAGTTTATCCAGTATTGGGGAAGGGAGTCTCTTTGGAGGCCGAAGAGTGCCTTTGATCCTCAAACAAAACCACAAGCACACACCTTCACCTGGGGTAGGGCTCCTCTTCCCTCAAGTTTCAAGCTCTCTGAAACTATGTCTTCTCAGAAATCAAGCTTCAGCAAAAAGGCCGGAGCAAAGAGGAGGGGGCCCCATGGCGGAGTGAAGGTGGAGTGAGCAAGGAACCGCGACAGGCAAGGATTTCCACAAGAAAGCCGTGTCAGAACCATCTCCCTCTTCCCACTCAGCTGAACTTGGGAAAACAAACACCCCAAGATGCAAAGGCTTTCTGCTTCCAGAGAGCTGAAGGCAAGCTAAAAACTCTCGTCATGGGAAAATTATAGGGATCCAGCTAATAGCTAATCACCCATGGCCGAGAGTCAACTTAGCCCCTGAGAATTCTGACTAACCACTTCCTAACTTCTAAAAGCAAGCCATCCACGCCCCAGTACAGAGAACCACCAGGATGTGTGGTTTAAAAATCAGACACAGGATTCCGGTTTATCTGAAATGAAACTTCAGTCTAAATGACAAATGACTATTTAATGGAGTAAAATAAGAACAAAGTCAATCCCTTGGTAGCAATTTCTTTAAAAGTGGACCCTCAAGTTGGTGGGAGCTCAAGGTGATGCTTTTGATACTCTTAGCCTAGAAGGTAGATATCATTTCATGGGAAATAGATGGGGAAACAGTGCCAGACTTTATTTTTTGGGGCTCCAAAATCACTGCAGACGGTGACTGAAGCCATGAAATTAAAAGATGCTTACTCCTTGGAAGGGAAGTTATGACCTACCTAGATAGTATATTAAAAAGCAGAGACATTACTTTGCCAACAAAGGTCCATCTAGTCAAGGTTATGGTTTTTCTAGTGGTCATGTATGGATGTGAGAGTTGGACAATAAGGAAAGCTGAGCACCGAAGAATTGATGCTTTTGAACTGTGGTGTTGGAGAAGACTCGTGAGAGTCCCTTGGACTGCAAGGAGATCCAACCAGTCCATCCTAAAGATCAGTTCTGGGTGTTCACTGGAAGGACGGATGTTGAAGCTGAAGCTTCAATCCTTTGGCCACCTCATGCGAAGAGCTGACTCATTGGAAAAGACCCTGATGCTGGGAAGGATTGAAGGCAGGAGGAGAAGGGGACGAGGGGATGAGATGGCTGGATGGCATCACTGACTTGATGCACATGGGTTTGGGTAAACTCCGGGAGTTGGTGATGGACAGGGAGGCCTGGTGTGCTTCAGTTCATGGGGTCGCAAAGAGTTGGACGCGACTGAGCTGAGCCGATTTGGATACAGCATTATTGTCACTGTTTTTCCCCTATTCCCTCCCAAATGAGGGTTCGCTACACCTCTTCAATTTGCTTAACAAAATGCAAGAAGCGACAGCTGAGGACCTGCCCTCAGCTCTTAATTAATGAGAGCTGGATCCCCAAGCATAAAAAAGGAACCACAAGAGGCCACGGATGACTTCAAAAGAAAACAAATAAAAATACTGACCCTAAAACAGGCATCCACAAAGTTATCCCAGTTTAATAATATATGATTAAGGTTCTCATGAGAAATTGAAGCGCCTTTCCTCACAGGATGATTCATAATTAAGTTTGATATTATTGGCAGGCTTGCAATAAAGCAAGACCGTGCATCCAGGAAAAGGAACCCAAGTTGACTGGGGAGCAAGAGAAGCAGGCAGGTTTTCTCATGTGGGGAAAACAAAACACACCCCCGTCAGCCACCATCCAGAGGGCTGCTCACAGGTCACGGGCCACCCAGCTACGTGAGCAGGCGAGAAGGTTGTTTTGATTTTTCTTTCAAGGGAAGGGGAAGGAGCCGGGGTGGGAGACTATGCAAATGCGTGTGGGAAAGTCACACCTTCAGTCCGTAAGGGCCTGCGTGTCCAGGCAGGAGTGGGAGGGAGACTTTGAAAGAGGAAGGGCTCAGCTCTGGAGACAAAGCCTGTTGTTCTGGCTGGGAGGGCCTCCCCCGGCAGCGGCATGTTTATTCTGATGACAGGAGCAGAAATCACCATCAGCCTCTGGCTGATACTCATCTGAGCCGAATGCAGGGCCGGCGGGTGCCCGCGAGCACGGCTGCTCTGAACCTGTGGGCACCCTTCAGGAGCAGGGCCTGCTCCACGCCGACAGCCAGCTGCCCCCACTGATGGGGTCCGCCCCAAGCCCCCTCAGCCACCCGAACATAACCACCTCTCTGGGGTGTAAGGACAGAGACGATGTCAGGCCAGTTGCTCCTGTTTGGCTTCAGAGCCCTGAGTTCTATGTCAGCCTCAAGCCTCAGAGCTCAGTGCTCCTAGCAGTGAGCAGAGGCGGCAGGCAGCACCCCGAGGTGCAGATGACCACAGCCGTCCTCCAGACTTTCTGAGCAGCAAAGTCTCGTGGCTGAGGTGGGCCGGCCAAAATGCAGATTTCCGGGCCCAGCCAAGGGAGGAGGGGGTCTGGGTGCAAGGTGGCACCCCGGACCTGCATTTGCACACAGCCTGGGTTAATCCGGGGAGCGATACTGAGTACCAAGGTCTGTCCCCCCAGCAACAGCAGCGTTACCGGAGGCTTGCTGCAAGCACTGACTCCAGCCCCCCACTCAGACTCATGAACTCACAAGAGCCCCAGGTAATGTCAGTTTGAGAAGCACTGGTCTAGACAAGCTGCCCTTGGCTCAAACTGGAGTGGCTCTGGGGGCGAAAACGACAGGTCCGAAGGACCCGTGTGTGGTGTTAAATCTGCTAATCCTTCAGATTTGGGAGGGGAGTAAAGTGGGTGCTCCTGTCAAAGTGCCACAGACGCCCACAGCATTCCCTGAAAGAAGCCTTTCCCAGATGGGCACGATGCACATTTCAAGAAGTTCCAAAAACTGTAAGCGGGAAGCGGCGGGGAGAGGTCTAGGTTTGGCTTCTTGCATTGTCCCGGGCCATAAAAGAACAGACTTCAAAGGTCGGCAGCAAAAGTCTACATTCATCAGGCTCAACTGACAAGATTCCAGCCCAGCCATTAACCTCTCAGCACCGGCCGGCTCCCGCCTGCGCAGGGGCCAGGAGCTCCTGCTAATCCCATTCTAAAGAATGCTCCACTTTCCCTACCGATGGGAAAAGTGGGGGAGGGCCAGGAGCTGGCAGGCCGCGGCGGCGGGGGAGGGGAGAGCCCCCAGCGCCAACCCAGTCCATTAGCACTTGAAGGGGAAGATTATAACAACGCATTATCAATTTACAGAACCGTTAATACACGAAGTCACTCACCCTGCCCAAAAGTTTTTTTTTTTTTTTTTCCAAGAGAGGCATGTACATTCCACTGGACAGCTGGTATAATTTAATAAGCTTCGGATGTGCTTATTTGAAATTTTTTTTTTTTGGTCAAGTTTTCTTGTCCTCCAGTGAAAGATAGGCATATTCACAATAGAGGCAATCCTCTTTTTGCATTAAAGAGATAATTATAAGGAAAAAAAAGTTGAGTTGCTTACCTGCAGTCGCCTGGGAGTTTGCAAGACCCATGCTTGGGGCTGCAGCCCTGCCGGCAAATAGCTGTAAAAAAGATAAAAAAGGGTGCGTCAGCACGCTGCCAGTCTCTCACACGGCCACAGTCAGGGGATGACCTTGTCCAACAAAATCCACTGTTTCAAGGGATCTCATTTCAAGTACACTGTAAGGAGAAGAAGATGGGAGGTATCCCAAGAACGAATCCAGCTTTAAACTTCAAGGCCACGCAAGCAGATCCTCAAACGCGACGGTATTTGTGGACAAAAAGCAGGCAAGTGGGTAGGGGAAGGAGTGCCTCTGAAGCAGGATGCCTGCCCTGCTTCCACCCTCGCCAACAACAAAAAGAAGGCCTAATCCTCCCCCGGTCATCTTCCTTCCTCCACCCTCCAGCCTTCCTAGAACCCTCTGACCAAACTCCTGGTGTCTCAAAAACCCCATGGGACTCACAAAGGCCAACCTTACTTGGCAGGCTAATCCACCAGCCAGATCTAGTAGTACATTTTTTTTTTTTGCAAAGTATTCCTACAACGCAATTCTGCTTGCTTTACAGAAAAAAATTTCTGAACAGACATTAAAAAATAGCAGGCAGATAGTTTTAAGTAACTGTTACTGATTTTTAGGACACCAACTATTTAAAATATGTTTATCAGTCCTTTCTTTGGATCCCAGAAAGGCTACCTTTTCAAATTCCTGTCTCTAATTGTTTAAGAAAGCATTTTTGCCCGAGAGACCAGCAAATTCTTCTTTGCCCTGCCCTTCAGCCACAGGTCAAAAATTCATTTTTTAACCTAGGTTTATCCTAGAGGAATTTACCAAATTATATGAACCAAGCAGAGTGCGTTAATGTTCGTAAACGCCTATTGTATGGTTAACTAGAATTACCCACCAATTTGCTCTGAGTGAGAAGCTTTGTAAAGGTGAAGCCCACAGACAGTTCCGTGAACATCTGTGACCTGGTGCTAACTCCCTGAATTCTAGCAGTCGGGGCTGAGACAGTCGACGGGACGTCTGGAGGTGTATCCCATTCTGGGTACATTCAATTCACAGCTCACTCTCTCCCCCAAAGCCATGCCCCCAAAAGATGCCCAGTGAAGGCTGCTGTGAGGCCACCTTGAGCCCAGGGGCTGTCGTTTCTCACAGGCTCTCAGATACTGACTGGACCAACCCCATCTCAGCATCTGTGTGAGGTCAGGGGCCTTAAGCACAGACCCTGAGAAGCGGCGGTCAGGCAGAGAAGGCGCTGAGGGCAGCAAGTGGAGGACAGAAAGAGGCTGTGCAGGAACGTGGAATGGAGCCTGGCCTTAGCCTGAGCCCAGAAGCAGCTCTGGAGTGCAGACCGCAGCCCTGAATCAAGGCCGTGGCGGTGTGGCCTGCACACACACGTGTCAGCCATTCAGAAACAGTGAGCCAGAGGGACTGGGCGGCCGGGGGCACCTGTGCAGCCCGGGACAGTGCTCCAGAGATGGAGCCGCTGTGAGGGTCAGTGGGCAAGGCTCGGAGAGCCTGGGGAGAGGCACCAACAGCAGCTTTGCGTCTGGGGCCTAGAAAACAGCCCACACGTCCCCCAGCCTGAGATGGCGCCTGCCCGAAGGCGGGTGAGACCGCGGCCCTCACGGTGACAGCCCCGAGCGCGCCCACACACCTTTGTTACATTCTGGGCCCGTCCAGCCTTCCATGCACGTTTTGTTCCCATTCTGGTCGCAGGCATAGTGTCCAAAGAAGTCGTCTCTAGGTCGGCAGAACTTATTGCAGCCGAAGCCGTAGTAATAGTCATCGCAGGTTACTCGGATCTGATACTCAAAGTGGGCAACCCCGGCGTTCTGCTTCAGCGTCTGCCACTGCCGGCCGGGGTTGATCATGCCTGAGTAGGAAGCCTTTTCAATGAGGCTGTCAGGTTCTAGAGGCAAAAGAAAAAGGATTAACCACAGTAACCTTCACATCGGAGATGTCTCCCCCAACCATTCTGATGATTTTTAATAACAAATGCACCGGATACAAAATTCAAACAGTACAAAAGAGCAGAAAATAAGCCATCCACCTCTCTCTCCAGAGGCACCCACCATACATTTACCTTCTTACTTCTAGTATTTGTTAGCAAATAAAGTGAAATTATTTACCTAGCTTCTGACATGTGCATTAAGGTTGTTTTGGCCTTTTGTTAATAAATAAGGCCACAAGGAACAGCGTTGAACATATATGCCTGCCTGTGGTTCTAAAGAAAGAAATATCCTAGAAACTGAAGTACTAGGTCAAAGACACACACGTAAACAGCCCATTTCCACCCAGAAAACTCCAACCACCAGGAACGAAGCCCTGTCCTTCTGCTCTCCCACCAGCAGAGGAAACTTTCCCAACAGCAGTGCCAACACTGTGTGTTATTGGACCTTCTGATTTAATGGGTACTTAAGTGATGGTGAGAACCGTTTTGACAAAACCATGTGTATCTGTTCCCCTGAACTGCAAACCTGTTTCTCTCTTTCACCAAATCTTCTATTGTGCTGTTGGTAATACTAGTTTGCAAAAGCTCTTTATATGTAATGGAAAGAGGCCCCTCTTTTATGGAAGGTTACTCTCCAAGAAATTTCATTATCCCAGGTTAAGGTTAGCAAACTCCTTTTCTGGTTTTACAGTTATGTATTTTGCTTTAGAAAAGCTGTGTCTACTCCCAAACCCTTCACTGGAAGCCAAAGAATAATTCTAGGTGGTTTTTTTTTTAAGTTGAAAACTTTGCTGCCTCTTAAGCTGGTGTTTAAACAGCAATACCACGAACTTGATGTATTTGAACTTTCACCTTTGCCCAGAGGGCAGATGGGAAAATCATTCACCCCAGTTTACAGACAGGTGGACTGAGGGTTTTTTCCAGCCAAGTCAGGTTCCTTAAAGAGGGTCTAGACTCACCAGGGGCCAAAGCGGCTCCAGAAAGAAGCAGTGGTCCCTGCCCTGAGGTCACTCAGCTCCAAACCTCAGAGCAGGGCTGTGAAAAGGTAAGTCAGCACCCAGCCTGGCCCTGTGTTTATTTTCTTAAATCTGCCGGCACCAACCCTGGACGCCTTGTCAAATCCACCGCCGCCTTGGAGCGACCGTTAGGGCCTGCTTGCAGTGTCTTTGTGATTCTTACCCACCCACACCCCTGTGTTTTTAGGCCCAGGGCCTGTGCTCAAGTGCAAGGCTGGGCAAACGCCACAGGTGACCAGGGCACGGGCCTCCTGGGTGGCCTCGGCCACATTCCACCTCAAACAGCACCCAGTCCGCACCCTCTGGGCGCTTACCTTTGGGCAGGACAAGCCTTGAACAAGCCCGCATGCCTGCAGACCTACACCCCAGCATGCATGAAGCACTTGCAAAGAACACTTTCCTAACCTGAGTTTTGCAAATAAACACGGGCCAAAGAATGACAAAAATGTCCCTCCATTAACTGTGTGTTTGCTCTGCTGGTTCAATTAAAAAGTGGACTGAGCTATTACCATGCGATGATGAGATTTTAATAAAGGAATTACTTAAACACACTGGCCCTGGCTCCGAGGCCTCCCCTCCACTCAGGCAGGTAACAACAAACAGTTCAGACGGGAGTCCAGGGTAATCTGAAGGGCACAGGCTGCCGTGTCATCAGCCAGTACTCTGGTACACTTTCTGTCTCTGGGAAATGTTGTGAAGACATCATGTCAGAACCCTCAGTGGGGCGGGCAGGGCTGTGCAGCTAACCTCACACCTGCGTGACAGAGTCTTCCTGAGGGCTGAGAGGGAGTCTAGTGTGTCTCCGACATGCTTCTGGGTTCCAGAGAGCCTGTCTGCTGACCCCTTCTAAGCTTCTGCCATCTGAATCACTCTTCCTATCAGCTCGGGGCACCACCAGTGTTTCTGGGTGAGTTCAGTTAGCAGTCCAGCTTTAAGACTGGAAGGGGGACTTCCCTGGTGGTCCAGTAGTTAAGAATCCACATTCTAATGAAGGGGATGCTGGTTCGATTTTTGGTCTGGGAAGATCCTACAGGTCCTGCAGCAGAGCCAAAAATAACAATGATAATAAATAATAAGAACGAGTAGAAGGGGATGTTAGCAGGCCTTCCTGCAATCGTGAACTGTGTGAAGATGGAATGCAAAGCACCCGCAACAGTTCTGCAGGCCAAGAAGGAGATGAGAGGCGAGTATGAGCAGAACCCTGGAACCACGCCAGCCACAAACCTAGACGGCAACCTTGGCCAAGAAGGCTAAATAAGATATAAGGGAAACCTGGCCAATGGATGCCAACTTGTGTGTGCATACCTATGATCAGGATGATAAAAGGAAATCATTTGCTCTGGGAAACAGTCAAATCTGCACCCTTAGATCGCACAGTCCTGGGAGGTAACAGCGATGACCGTGAGGGCAGATGACAGCAAGGCCAGCCTGAGACAATACCTTCTAACACTTGTGTATCTCCTGGGCTTTGCGTGGGCCAGGCTCTGCTCCCGAGGGTTCACCGCAGAGCTGCCGTGAGAAGGAATTCTCAGTTCCAAAGCTCGGGGTGCTGCCTCTAGATGTGAGCCCCGTTTGGTCCTGAAGGAGCAGCCAACTCCGTTTGGGTTATGACACATCTTCAGTTTCTGCCCTCATGGAGCACAGTCCCCTTGGGAGGCAGAGTAAAAAGCAAAATACTCCCAGGAGAGGGAACACCACGTGCCAAGGCCTTGAGGCAGGAGAGAATGTGATGCGCTTGAGAACAGAAAGGCGACTGGTGGGGTATGATCATACGGCTGTGACAGGGAGGTGAGTGAGATGGAGCAGGCAGGAGACAAAGCCAGGCTCTGCCAGGTTTTGGGGCCACACAGATACCTGTCCCAAGACAGCAGGAGGCTGTCAGAAAGGTGACACTGAAACGTTACACTCTGAAAAGATGAAGATGGCAGGAGAATGCAGAAAGCACTGGAAGTGGACCAGGGCAGACAGAGGTCCATTAACTCAGCCGTTACTAGAGGAGTTCAGGCACGGGCACCTGGTGGTGTGGGCCAGGACTGCAGCAGGATGCCAGTGAGGTGCTGGACAGGAGGATTAGACACCGACGCGAAGAGAGGGCGGTACATAGGGAATGCCGTCCAGGCTCTTGGATTATGTTCCTGGGCGTTCAAATGCTGGTGCCAGCCAGCTATCGAGGGCCCTAGGCAAGCTCCGCTTTGGGGAGGGCAGATGACACACTGGGTTCTGAACGTGCTATAATTCAGGATACCTTGGAAGCACTGCAGAAGGGAGGCTGGACAGGCAAGCGGATAAGCCACTCCCAGCACACCCCAGCCCCTCCTTACCAGGTTCTTAACATGAGCCTCAGTGCCCTGCAGGGGACATCCCGCGACTTGGAGGTAACCCTTCATTTCAGGAGTAAAGGTCTGAAAGCGCTTTATTCCCACCCCAATGTTTTGGTGCTCTTCCATGGTTTTACCTCCCAGCAAGGGACGAGAGGCTCCAGGACCCCCAAATGGAGCAGACAACCATTGGCAGCTGTGAGTGGGCCCCTGCTTCTAGGGGAACAGCCCCCTGGCCTGTGGGTTGATGGGAGGCCTCGGAAGGGCCCTGAAGATGCTCGGGGCTCCCTGCACACCCTGACAGGTATCCTGATCCAATTCTCACCAGAAGCCAGCAGGAACCTCAAGGACACTCATCCCACCAGCCTGTGTCAACATCGACACCAGGATATCTGAGGAGCCCATTCCTGCTCCCCCGTCACCCCAGTGCTTAGTGACCACTGCAAGCAGGTCACTGTGACATAAAGCTCACCCAGCCCCCAATGCGTGTGGCAGGGGAGGGAACAGGGAACAAAGAGGTGCCCGTGACCCTGACTGGCACCAGCCGCAACCCAGGCGGGGCACCGACACCCCCCAGCACAGCGGGACAGGGGCATCGCTCGGGGACGACAGATCTCGACTCAGATGCCAAAGGGAGGGGACTGACCCAAACGGCCTGGAGCCTCTGGTAACTGGGGCTCAGCAGCAACCAGGGGGGCCCATGTGGCCCGATGAGACGGGGCAGGCCCTACAGTGCCCCTTCACCAATCCCAGAGTCAGGAAGAAAAAGGCGAGAAGAGAGGGAAATGTCCCCAGCAGCAAACACGCCAAGGGTCAGGGTCAGAGGATGAGACCGCAGAGGGAAAGGTCAGAGACAGCAGGCTTCTGAGCCCCTCCCCTTTTGCAGACTCGGATTTCAGTGTGAATCAAGATTCCCCATGACAACCACTCAGATCCTGCTGGCAAAAGGGGAACTGGCAGAATCAGCCAGGGAGGGGAGATGTATTTTGAAGGTACAATTCAAGAGCAAAGACCCTGCTCTAGCCCGAGGGCTGCCGTTCCCACTCGAGTCCTCCAGGGCTCCCCCAGCCCTTGTGCCCGCCTGCCCGTCCCCAGAGGGAAACTGTGCTGAGAACAGGGTCAGCTTTCAGAAGGGGACAAGGCCAGTGTGGTGGCCTCGAGGCACTGGACCCAGCTTCAACCAAGGGACTGTCATGCCCAGTGTGGGAAACAGACCGCTCAGGGCTCACCTGCCCACCGAGTGAAATTCAAGGTCGGTCTTTGGAGCTCAGAGCCACCTCTGGGGCTTTATCTTTCCGATGAGAGATTAAACGCTCACTTAAAATTTAAATGGACTTTTTAAAAGTCACTGCTTTGATCCTTTCACAGTCTACAAGGTTTTAGAGTTGTAAAACCATTAAGATCTCTATCCTAAAGATAATCTAAGGCCTGTATTCAGGGGCTGGGTTAACTAGCAATCTGTCCTGGCCACTTAATATTCCAAACGAAAATTCTAGGGGAAAGGATGGAAAAAGACTCCATGGTGAGGTTCAGGGTGGGGGGCGGGTGGGTACAGAGGAGCTCTGACAGGCCCCGGGGGCCTGCTCTGCTTCCAGACTCACAGGTTCCGCCCGTGGTTGATACTTACGGACAGTGTCATTGCTGGAATGCCACGCCTCCACGAGCAAAGTGTAGGACCTCTGAAACACAGATAAACAACAGCTCAGTATTCAGAACCCAGGGTCAGCTCGCAAAGGTCAGGCTTTCTCAGCCTGCCTGCACGCTCTGCCAAACAGAACCGTGCCGCCAAGTCGGGCCCATCTTTGCCGTGTGTGAAGTGAGGTCCCGGGTGTTTAGATCCAGACCAGCTCCCCGGCCCGGCCCCCAGCACCCACCCCAAGTAGAAAAGAGACACAGCGCTCCCTGTCGTCCGTACTCAAGTAGCCCTAAGTTCCGACCAGGAAATGCCACCTCCAGATCTGCCCACACTTGGTGTGTGGTTTCCCCAAACTTTCCAGCCTCTTAGCCTGATGCCTGAGAGAGCTGCACAAAGAGCTGCTTCTCAGCCAACCTGCCCAGGTGTCGGGGCCGGGGAGTGGGGGTGCTCACCCAGTGAGGAGGGCTGGGGGTTGCTGTTTCACTCTGCACCTCGTGGGGAGGTCCCCAGGGGGCCCCCTTTCCTTTTCAGAGCCCCTTTGAAAGCCCTGTCTGTGTGAGACCATCTCGGCTCCCACAAGTATCAGGTGACTCTAGGAAGCAGGAGGGGTGGGTAGGTGCAAAGAGACTCTGAAGACAAAGGCAGTAACCTAACTTAGGGGTGCACAGTGCCGGGGCGGCGGAAGGACTGGTAGGGATAGGAAAGAAAGTATAAAAGGAAGACGGAGCTGCACTCCGTGGGTTATATTTATTGATAAACTTATCTGTCAATAAGATCTAACATTCCAGGAATAATCAGAGTCCACTAACTAAACAAATTCCCTGGACACTGGCGGGATGCCAGCCATTCTACTGAAGGCACATTTTATTTTTCAGCTTACCTCAGAATTCCACCTCTCCCCCCAAAATCCAAGCCATTAGCAAATTCCCACTTTTACTCAAATTTTCATTTGTAACTTAGGATGAGGTCAGTTTCACAAAACACCAGGCTTTCAAGAAAGCTTATGCTGTCTTCTTGATGGGAAATATATCCAGGAGGGGGTGGGATGGGGAGGAAGGGCACATCCCTGCCTTTCACTGTCCAACACCAGTAGGTTGGGAAGAGCAGTGTATATTGGTCAAACAATACTACACCACAAGAAGGTAACTACAAGGTAAAGGCAAAAACAGAAGGGGGAAGGAAGAAATTAAAAAAAAAAAAGGAGCTTCATTCATAACTCAAGGCAAGCTTACTGCTCACACAGCGACCCAGCAGGTCTTTGAATATAAAAATATCTTGTGATAGACCCTGTCTTGGAATTCAGCCGAAATATGTTTCATACTCAAAGCAGAGTAGGATTCCATTTCGTTCACTGATAACTGTGGGAAAATGCTCTGAAAAGCAAGCAGAACCAGGCAAGCCAGGGCATATACCCAGGCCTCTCCTGCGACCGGCCAGAGGTCCAAATTCATTGCTGTCATTGTTGATATTTTATTAGCGAAAGTTATACCTTATTTACTGCTTCTGTGTTTTCTACGATTTCCTACAAATTACAGGACCCTTCCCTGAGAACAGCAAGTGAAATTTCTCTACAGACGTGAGATGAGAGCCAGGTCCACACGAGGCCAGATGTGGGGCTGATTCTGGATTAAGGAAGCCCTTCACTTACCGGTCATGATGGGACCCACCTTCCCGACTGGCACATATCGCTGCAATTTATCCTATTAAACGCACCAAAACCCCGAGTTCTGACAGACTCGCACAAGCACTAAACACGTCACGCCCAGGAGCCCCACGAAGGGAAGGGCGTCTGGGGACCAGGCTGGCGTGACAGCAGTGACTGCTTAGTGCTCGAGGGAGAGGGCGGCCCTGGCTCTCACACAAGGGCCAGGGAGGCCAGGCTGTCTTCCAGACTCATCCTCCCAGAACTGGGAGACCTCAGAAGCCGCTGACCTACACGCCCGCCGAGGGGAAGGACGGGCCGCATCTGGGTCTTCCCACGAAGCGCCTCCTAGGAGACAGAGGTGGGCTGGGGGCTGCAGCGCTGGCAGCGGGGCCCTGGAGAAAACTCAAGCAGCGGGCTTGGGCCGACCCACTCCCAGGTTTCAGCGGAGGGACCACAGTTCCAGGACTCACCTCCTGGGGCAGGACTCCTCCCCACCCAACCTCCAGAGCAAAGAATCCTCTCCGAGGCTCCTATTAGGAGGCACTCTCACCTCCCACTCCATCCCCACATTATAGATCAACAATCGAGATAATTTGGCAATGATTATTAGTTGCTAGGGAGCTTTAATTTTTTCCCAGGCCCACGCTTGACCTCTGTGCATCCCAGAAGGTACCTCCAGACTCGGGGATCCAGACCACGCATGCGCGTCTTATGCGGTCAAGGCTAGGTGAAAGTGAAAGTGGAGTCGTCAGCCGTGCCCGACTCTCTGCGACCCGTGGACTGTAGCCTACGAGGCGCCTCTGTCCATGGGATTTTCCGGGCAAGAGTACTGGAGTGGGTGCCATTGCCTTCTCCAGGGGAATCTTCCCGACCCAGGGATCGAACCCGCGTCTCCCTGCGGGCTTTACTGTCTGAGCCACCAAGGCCGGGTACCGGGCCCCAAATCGGAATTCCGCTACAATCCCATCACACCCAAACGGCCACTGCCAACTAACCCCAGCGGGGGCCGAGTCCCCGGGCCCTTCTCCCAGCGAGGCATGGGGGGCAGGTGAGGTGACTGGCAGGTGTTCCAGCTTATCAACAAGTTCACACAAACACCCCCACCCCACAAAGAAACACAGGAAACTGCAGACACCTGGATTTAAGAAAAAACCAAGAAGGTTTCAAGCTATGAGAATAGGATTCTTAGATAAAGCTATTTGGCATTCATCTATTTTTCCTTTTTTTTTCCCCCCAGAAAAACAGCCAGGGGGCAAAGTAGGAGGGTTGGACAGGATCAGAGCTTCAATTTGGGCTCACCGGCTCTGCCCCTCCCCAGCTCCAGGGAACCTAGCCACCCGGGACCTGGGTCTCCCATCCACGCAGCGGGAAGGAGCAACGGTCAGCTTTCAAAAGGCCCTTTGGAGAGGATGTCCTGGGGATTCTACCTGGAGCAGCCTCCCGGCCTCACAGCGCCCCAGTGCCTGCCCTGCCCCTGCCACCTGGGCTGCCGGAGGCCTGTGTTCCACACCCATCCTGCCTGCGGGGGTTACCCTGGCACCGGGCAGAGTGGTGAGCACTTAATTGCCACATTAAGAAGGGGGGATGTGAGAAACAAAGGTAATTGTGCTGACAGCTGGGAGCTTCCTTTTCCTGGCAACAGTGGCAGCCAAACCAAGCCCTGAGAAGTGGCTGTTTCCCCTCCTGCCAAGCTGATGGACACAAAGAGCCCACCATGCAAATGGCACGCGTGCAGTGTCCAGAGGCCCTGGCCGCGCGGCGGGTGGCGGGGAGCGTGCCCTGGGAGCGCCCAGCTTGCCCATGGGGCTATTGTACGCAGCCATCGCTGGGTCAAGCTGGGGCTCTGGGCTCTGCTGACTCGACGGTCGCGTCCTGTGGCTGGCCCTGTATCTGCATTATTTGTGAGGCGGCTGCATTATTCCCTGTAATCCTCATTTCAGTCAGTTTGGCCACACTATTGTCCTGCCTGCGTCTGGGTGGCCGGAGTAGAATATATTCCAGGCACAAACATATTACATAAAGGCTCCAGAAATGCCATGTGTGGGCACACACGTGCTCACCCCGACAACTCACGTGTGTGGCGGGGTTTGGGCAAAGGGAGGCACGGAGCGGGGACAGCCACCCCATGGCGGCCCAGCTGAAACCTCAGTTATAGAAAGCAATTTAGTCTGCAGGGCTTGACAGTTCAATAGAGTCTGATCTGGTTACAAAGGGTGATTTTCTCATGAAACCCCACCTCAAAGACTCACCAAGCGGGGCCCCAAAGCTCGTATCCAGATTGGAGACTCTCAATGAGATGCCCCCACCCCCTTTCCCATCATTACCCCTACCTGTTTGAAAAGCATCCCACTGATAATTAAATGCACCAGTTACAAAAGGGTGGCGAGGTTAATAGATAGAATACCGAGAAGCCAGCCAAGCACAACCGTCCGGTTCACACAGAGCAAGCCTGAACAAGATGCCTTTCTACTCATTTACCAAAAGTGCATAGAGACTGGGCTGCGCTGGTAGAGGGCCCTGGACATTTGACTATTTATGTACCACTTTTAACCACTGGGACCCACGCTGTGGAATTGCCTCCCTGCACACACACTGTACCAGAGACAAATGTCATCGGTGCCATAAAATCAAGGGCCACAGGAGAGGGATCAGAGACCAGTATGGGAGTCACAACACAGGCACTCACCCCCCTAGCAAGCCCCCCCCAACTCCCTGCTCCCCACCACCTGAGCCAAGATAGAAGCAGAACATTTCCGAACCCAGAAGCCTACTCCACACCTCCCCTACCATACTCCTTCTCCTCTAGAAAACCCAAGAACCATCACTCTCCAGGTGTACTAATACAAACATCTTCCTAAAGTTGAAAACTCGGTTAGATGTGTTTGGGTCTAACTTTTTTTTTAATGTATTTAAAGACGGGAGCAGCTCGGAACCTCACCTCGGCAGAGAGGGTAGAAACATGTCTCTAGAAGCTTACCAAGGGGAATTCTCAGGAATATTTGCCTTTACGGATTACCATGCTAATTGTATACATGACCAGAGATTATGCATTCTTACACGGTAACTAATCTTGAACACTTGGCACTAGAACCAGGTTCTGGCCCTCCTATAATAGGCCAGCGGCTGCTCCAAATCCAGCCCAGGCCTCTGCATTCCTGTTTTCAGATCAGGACATGAAGACTCTTTATTGCCTTGGCTTCGTTTTTTCATGAATAATATTTTTCCTCCATGCTAAACTTTTCACATGCCTTCCATCCAAAAGGTCCATTACAACTGTTTGCTGTACAGATTTTAGGCAGCGTTCAGATGGCTGGCTTTCCGGGAAGCTGCGTGCTTCTAAGGAGCTGCCGCCCCTCCTCCTCACCCATCCAACTCCCCTAAGTGCCTGCATGCCAAAAGCTCTACCAGTCTTGAGAAATGTTTGAAGTCCCCGTAGAATGATGGGTGTGGAGTTGGTGGGTTGCAAACTCATATAAGTCCTGGAGATTTAAATAAGTTGCTAAGAAACAAGACAACAAGGAGAAGAACACACCAAGGCTACACCCGGAAGAGGAAAAAAACTATGAGAAACCTAGTACCCTGCACAGGAGTCCACGTGGGAAGCAGCCATTCTTCAGACCCATAGCACCAAGTGAGCACAGCTCAATTTTCTCCCCAGCCAGGTTTTGCAATGCAGACATATCATTTCATCGCTTTAGTATGAGGGAGGTGTTTTAGGGCAAAGGGTGTTTTCCCCATGCACAGAAAGTCCCTTGCTATGAGCATGGACGCACGTGAGCTGTTTGTGTGCGCGCACGCTGATCACGTGGGTGGCACATTCTGACTGAAGAAAGGGGCCAGTTCCAATGAGAACCCCATCCCTTCACGTGGCTACCCATGTGTGGAGGCCCAGGGACCTGGAAAGTGAGAGTCGCTCAGTTGTGTCCAGTGCTTTGCAACCCCATGCACTATACAGTCCATGGAATTCTCCAGGCCAGAATACTGGAGTGGGTAGCCTTTCTCTTCTCCAGGGGATCTTCCCAACCCAGGGCTCCCACATTGCAGGTGGATTCTTTACCAGGGAATTCTTTACAAGGGAAGCCCCACGGACTGGGAAGTACAGCATAAAAGGCAAAGGCATGTCAGGTGCAGTTTGTAACTAACCTTGTAGCATTTACCCAGTGTCAATGGCATTTAAATAAGAGGCCACGAGGTGAGGTGCCTGAACTGAACTGCTTCTGACGAAGTTTCTCCAGATTCAGTCACTCTAGGGCCAGCAAAGCATCAGTAGAAGGAACTGGAGTTCCTAAAAAGCTTTTCAGGTTGGAAAGTGGTAATTACACTAATGTATTTTTAATGAGCAGGCACTCCTGGGATTTAGCACTAATTTTGGAAAGTGCAACTTACCCATTTCAGTGATTTCTAAATGGTTATTCCCCAATCTTTTCCCATTGAGCCCAATTACCTTTGATAATGTTTGGTCTTATCACTGGGTCCCCTGATTGGAGGATCATAAATCAGCCTCATTGCTTCAAGTCAAGCCCCTTCCAGCAGCACTGCTAAGGTAATTAGAAGCCACGGAAGAAAACCACCACCAGGTTGAGGCAGTGGACCCCAAGTGGGACATAATCAGGTACTATCTAGAGGGCAGACCCACACCACGGAGCTTCTCACAAGGACACTGGCCGGTGGATTATACTTCACATCTGACCGAATCATTTCCTCCTCTCCCATTCCAGAACACGAGCAGTTGTTTGATTTGGGTCATAATTCCAAACAAAAGATGTGAACTACATCACCTTCTAAAGTGACCTTCTCTGCACTCTGAACCACCTCTCTGCCACTTTCAGCAAACCTGGGAGGACCCTTGCAGATGGTAACTGTGGCTGCCTAAGGATTAGAAGCTTAGGGGCCTGGAAGTTCAAGGTGTGTGTTCATTTTTTAAACCATATCCTCTTT
This sequence comes from Antilocapra americana, assembly GCA_007570785.1. Taxonomy (NCBI): domain Eukaryota; kingdom Metazoa; phylum Chordata; class Mammalia; order Artiodactyla; family Antilocapridae; genus Antilocapra; species Antilocapra americana. The sequence continues at coordinate 738,912 of ML663049.1, forward strand.
GAATTCTGTACCCAATTCAGCTATTACCTATTCAAGATAGCAGCTTTAAATAGACTCACTCATTAATATTTAATTGGCAAGCTGAAATGAAGCTGTGCAATCTACTTCGACACCTAAGTGCTCTCACTTCAGTTAACACTCACACTGCAATCATTCTTGTACGGTACAGATGTTAGGGTTTCTCCAGCCACACTGACGCAAACAACATGGCACACCCCAAGTCCACACTCCCGTGGGAAGTCAGGCTTACACGGCACAGCAGCCCTTCTGGGGGTGATGGGGTGGGGACGTGTTTATGAGGGACACAGGCATTTGGCCCAGCTTCAAAAGAACCAGACTCGCAGTGCAGCCCCAGCTGTCTTCCCCATTCGAGAAAAGCCAAGAGTCTATTTCATGGTTGGTGACCCGTGGGGCCTGGAAACCACAGAAGAGCACCAGCGAATCAATCGTCTCCCTGCCCTCACACACCACTTCCGCTCGTTCCCATCTAAGGCTCTCTGCCAAATGTCAGAAGGAGACACACCTTCTGGGTCAGCCTCCCCAGCCAGCCTGGAGAGCAGGACTCCCCGGGCTCATCCCAGCTGGTTCTCTGACCCTGCTCCCCAGGAGGAGCCTCAGCCAGCCCTGCAGCTTTCCCACATCACTAATAAGATTCCTTTTATGGTCTTGTGAAAAGCGAGGGGCTCCACACTGATCCTGCCGGTGGTGGAGCCACCTGCGGGCCCCTTCCCCCTAACTCCAAACACACGGTCAAGGGCGAGGGCCGTCGGCCCTCACAGTAAACTTGGGTCCAGCCAGATTAAAACGCGGCCAACCTCTTTAGCTTAGAGTTCTCCCTAATAGGGGATTAACAAACAAGATAAACGCTCTTTGTAAAAATGAAATCCCGCAACAGGCTCAGTCCTCCGTTCTCAGAGACTCCCACAAACCAGAGTTTTACAAGCCCCTTTTAATGGCCCGTGTCTGATAACTGTCTTATCTCGGCCAGGCAGAGGGCACTTTGTAGGGGCAGCTCCAGTCCGCGCGGGCCTCGAGAGCCGCCGGGGCTTCCCACACTCTCCGAGGCCAGCTCCCTCCCCGCCTCCCGCAGTCAGGATCCCAGCCCGGGCCCGCGGTAGGAGGCGACAGAGTGCGCCCCGTCCGAGCACGTGGCGGGAGGACCCCGGGGGGCACCGAACGCCCCCTCTCACCGCCCGGCGCAGGGCCGGCGAGCCCCGGTGAGCCCCGGTCCTGGCACCGAGTCACGCCTCCCGGCGGGCAGGAGTGGAGCAGAGGGCACCCACACGTCCCCCTCCCCTCCCTGCTGCGACTGCGCTCATCTCCTTCCACCCAGCTCGGGATGTTGCCGGGGCCTCGCGGCAGGGTCCCCCGGCGGGGCCCGGGCCTGGAGCGGCTCCGGAGCCGGGGGTCTCTGTACTTGCTCCCGCAGGGCCTGCCTCAGGCGCGCCCCCCCAAAGCTCACGGGGGCCGCGCGCCTGCCGGACGAGGGCGCCCCCCCCCCCGCCGCCCTTCCCGGGGAAGTTTGCAAACACAGCTGTTCCAGAGCCCGGGAACCGCTGGAAGTGAGGCCACAAGAGTTACGCCGCGCGGGGGCGAGGGCAGGAAGGGAACGGCAGGGGGCGGAGGCTCCCGGGCCAGCGGTGCGGGCGAAAGTCGGGCCAGCCCGCGGCGCCGGCCCCCCGGGCCCTAACCTGGTCCGGAGCGCGCCCCCGCACGCCCCGAAATCTCCCGGGGAGCAGCGGGAAGCGAGCTCCCCACACCCTCCAGGAAGGACACGCCCGCCCTCCGGGCTGCTCACGGGAAACGGGAGGGTGCCAATTGGACGGCGTTCGGAGGCCAGAATTGTGCCCAGCCGCCTTCCACAGCGCATCAGGTTTAATTGGTTGAGCAAAGATCATCCATAATGACCTCCTGGCTCGGGCGGTTACTCTGGGGCCTCCAAGTTGCAAGTTTCAACCGGCCCTCCCGGGAGCCGTGCCCCACAATACCCTCTCGAGCCCTACTTTCCATTTTTTTTTTTTTTTTTTTTTTGCGCGGAGCAAAAAGCATCCGGGCTGGGGCCTGCCAAGATCCATCACTGAGCCTCGGCTCCCTGACCGCCACCTCACCCCCGCCCCATCGACGTCCCCGGCCTGCGCCGAGTTTCCAGCCAAGGCCCTTTAAATCCGTCTCCTCTCGCAAGAGAAAGCAGAGCTCGGCCCGCGGGTCCGACCTCCCGCCCAGCGGCCACTCACCGGCCAGGCGAAACTGAAAGGCAGCACGATGCGGTTGCGTCCGTTGCCGCGACTGCCCTTGAGGTCGAAGGTGTTGCCCCCGATGACAGGCGTGGACCCCGAGCCGAAGCTGCACGGCCCCCCGGCCGTGACGCGCGACTGGTACTCCTTGAGGCACACTTTGAAGTACGTGTTACACTCGTCGCGGGAGCACTTGCGGTCCCCCGGGTTCCGGGAGCCGCCGCAGCAGTTCCCGTTCTGAAGCTCCCCGTTCACGTTCTCCATGGACAGGATCTCCAACTCGAACTGCCCGGAGGCCCCGCACACCTGCCGGCGAGCGAGGGAGAGAGGTCAGCGCAGGGGAAAGTTGTTTGCTTCGAGGGTGGAAGCGGCGACTCCCTCCCCGCCCTCCCCGACGAGCCCTTGGCGCCAAGTGAAACTCATTTTGCACAACTGGGTGCAAGGGCTCAAAGAGATCCCGGGCTTAAGAGGCTCGAGTGTGGGAAGAGGCCGCCACGACGGTCCCCTGGGAACAGGAGCGGCGCGAATGCGCGTCCTGCCTAGCTGGAGGGTCCATCTGGGAGCGCGGGGGTCCCCTGCTCCAAGTGCAGCCGATTGGGCTCCGAAGCCCGCTCCAGGCGCTCGACCGCAGGCGTCCAGGAGCGCCGCGAGGGGAGGGAGAGGGCGGGCCGGGGAGGGAGGCCCGGCGGGCTCCTACCTTGGCTCGCAGAGCGCAGAGCAGGGCGAGCAGGAGGCTCAGGGGGCGCCCGGGCCGGCCGCGCGTCCGTGGGGACCGCATCGCTGCGCCGCGCGCCGCGGGCTCTCGGGACGCCGCCGCCGCTGCTGCTCGCGCTGGCGCTGCCGTCGCCGCTGCCCCTGCGGCCGCCGCGTCCCGGCTCTAATATACTCCGCCGATTGGAGCATGCACGACTGGAAAACAACACCACTTTTCAAAAGCCCTTTCAAGAGCGGCCCGTTCCAGAAGGCAAAGAGCCCGGCCTCCTTTTATTATTCTGATGGCTTCTTTGAGGCGCTCCCCCTCCTCTTCCACCTCCTGGCTTTCTTTCCTTCTCTCGAGCTCCCCTTCTTTTATTATTATGATTATGCGCAGCCTTTTATTCCCTTTCAGATCAGCTGCTTGAAGAGGAGGGAGGGAGGGAGGGGAGGAAAAAAAAAAAGCCGGAGCCCAGCTCGCGGGCCAGCCGCAGGTAGCACAATGACGCGTGCCCGCCCGCCCGGCGCTCGGAGAGGGACCCAGGGAGCCGGTCTGGGAGCCGCGGCCGGGGCTGGCCACCTCTACCCAGCGCGCGGGGCCGGCGCATGCGCCCGTTCATATTCATGAGGGGCGTGCCCGCCCGCGCCACGCCCCCGGGGCTGGGGGGACTGGGAAGGGCCCGGGGGCTCGCGGGCTCGGCGGCGCGCGGGGCGGCGCGGGGGCTTCGGGGCGCGGGCGGGCCCCCACCCGCGGGCGCGCGGGCCCGGCGGGGGCGCGGGGGGCGCGCGGGCCCCGCGCAGACCGCCCCCTCGGGCGCTCCGGGCGGGGAGCCTCGGGCCGCCCGTCGGGGTGTAGGCGCCGCAGCGCGGCGGAGCGGTCGGAGCGGGGCGGCTTCCGCCTTCCGAGCCGCCTGCGTCAGCTGCGGCTTCGCCCCGGGCGCCGGGCCCGCTCCCCGAGAGCGAGCGAGCGAGCGAGCGCGTCGCCCGGAGCGCGCGGCTGGCGGCGGCGGGGCTGGCGCGCGGACCGCCGGCTGCTCGCCCCGCGGAGGCGACCTGGGCCGGCGCTGCTGGGAACTTGGGAAAACTTTCCCGGAGCCGGGCTGGCAGCAGAGGCGAGGGGCAGCCTCGGCCGCGCCCCGCCGCCGCCCAAGTCCGAGTCTGCGGAGCCCGGGAGGGCGCCCGGCTTCCTTCTCCAGCCGCGCCCGGGCGGAGGCGGGGAGGCCGGCGGGGTGGGGGGGCGAGGGCGCTGCGCAGGCTCGGCGTGGGGCCGGCGGGGAGGCCGGAGCCCTGGGCTCGCGCCCTGCCGCCCGCCGCCCGCGACGCAGTGCCGGGGCTGCACCTGTAGGCGGCCGCGGAGCCGCTCCGGGTGGCCGAGCCCAGCCTGGGGGCGACTGTCGCCCCGCAGCACAGCTGGGCTTCTCTGGGGTGGCAGTGGAAACCAATGCTCTTTGCTACCTTGGGGCGAGCCTCGCGATCGACAGCGACACTCTAGGTCACAACCAAGGTCAAAGGAAACCTGCCCAGCGCCTCTACCAACCCCTTTCTGGTGGGATCTGCTGCTGTGTTGGAGGGGATCTCTTTAGGGAAAAGATCGATTTCCCCTGATAGACGCACCAAGTTTTGACCCCTATATGGGGTACGTCCTACGGGAAAGCGCGACTGTGTAGGGGCCGGATCGTGGCTCAAACCTTCAGAAGCTGTTGACCACGGTGGGCTACAAGGGTCAAGAGAAAATGTTTTCCAAGCTCCTGTGTTAAAAGAATAAAAGGATGGCTAATTGTGGTTATTTGTCGGTGTGTCGATACAGACAGTATTTTCAGTACTTGATTTCATCAGGCTAGAGAATAAAACAAGGCAGCTAAGTGACCTCTTTACACAGGTTTAGAATCACCAAGGATGGTTTAGGAACATTGGCATTTTAACAGCCTAAGAGAGACAGCTTTTTAGTGGTAATATGTCCCATCTTGATGGTAATTGGTGAGAGAACTAGTCCATATTTTGGAAAGGACATTTCCAAGAGCAGAATCGTAAGCAGTAGCAATCGAGGTGTTTTGCCTTCATGTACCCCAGTCTCTGCTCCCCCCCCAATTATCCTAAATATAAGACATCCAGCTTTCATATGTTATCACATCTAGACTTCTCACCAACATTTCCATACAAACCAATCTGCCACCTCCTATCTGCCGCCTTCTCACCTCTGCCCCCAAATTTTCCCTAATTGGGGTGCTAAGTAATGGTTTAAAAGCAAAATGCTGGTATTGGGGGGAAAGAATTCACAAAGGCTAATAAGGTCTTAAATGCTCACTCCTTGCATTCCCCATGTCTGAACCTGTTTTGTTTCTGTGCTCCTGTGGCCTGTTCCTCACACTCCTCAGGAAGGAGTCAAGCCGTTAGCTGAAGTGTTTAGATCCAGCCACCGGACTTAACTGGAGAGGACTGCCTGAGACGCCAGGTGCCTTCAGGTGGGAACATGATGTGCATGTAAGCTGAAGTCAGCTCCAGGCCACAGGTGAGCTTAGCCCCTTAAATAATGAGAACATCCATTTCTGAGGGATGAAAACTGATTAACCCTACCCAAAATGTCAAATCACGAATAAACATGAAATTCTCAGGTGAAGAGTATGGTGCCCCTCACCCTTCCTGAACTTGGGAACCCACTTTTAGAGAAGACAGCTATGGGCTAGAGGGGATTCTTTGGAAGTTTTTCAGTTGAGCCTCTTGCAGCTAGTTGGTACTCCCCCAAAAAGCCAGTCACGTTTTCCACAACAGACATCAAGGAGATGCTCTGCCCTCTACTTCCTCCCAGCCGGTTCTCAGCCTCCCTCCCTGGAGAATGGGGAACTACTGCAGAAAAACACTCAAATATGCAAACTCCCCCTTGGCCAGAAGTCCTCAACCTTTTTGACACCAGGAACTGGTTTTGTAGAAGACAATCTCTCCAGGGACCAGAGATGGGGCGGGAAGGTTTCGGGATTTGCGTTTTTCTTCTTTATTACATCAGCTCCACTTCAGATCACCAGGCATTGGATCCCAGGGGTTGGAGATCCTTACCCTTGGCCACTTTGCATCCTGTCTTTGGGTGTAGCCTATAGCAAGTGTCAGTTACAGAAAATGTTCCCATGAACACTGCTGTGTTTAGCCATCATACTTGTAAGAAGGGGAGAGGCTGGTGGCCAGTTCCTGTCTAGCTAGTCTTGTGTGCAAATCATAACTGTCTTTGAGTATCTTTCTATTTTAATTTTTAAAATATAATGCATTGTTTTTCTTTTTCTGCAAAACTTCCCTACCTTTGCTGAATTATTGACAAACAGTAGTGCTGAACCTCCCCCCATCCCCGCCCCAACACACACACACAACAATGGCTTACTTAAAGACATTGAAGCTATAATAACTGTATTTAAATACATTTAGTTGCCTCAAGTCCCTCGTTAATTGACACTGTGATGAAAATCAGCAAGTCAATATTATTGAGAACTTTATGATGTGCAACAACATGGATGATCTCAGAAATACGAAGCTGAGTGAAAGAAGCCAGACACACGCCTACATCCTGTCTGAATCTGTCTCTATGACGTTCTAGAACAGACAAGACTAATCTATGGTAAAAAAAAAAAAAAAAAAGAAAAAAGTGGGGAGATAGGAAGGAGGAGAGGAGCTGGGAATGGCCCGAGGCCTCTTTTGAGGGATGGAGAGAGGGATAAGGATCTGTCTCTTGATAAGGCTTTGGATAACACAAGTATATGCACTTGTCAGAATTCTATTAAATAGTACACTTAAGATTGGTGCATTTCATTGCGTGTTCAAAAAAAAAATTAGTAATACTCAAATTGAGTTAGTTACATGACTGCTGAAGTATTCAGAGGAAGAGAAATGCTATTTGCAGCTTGAAAATGCATAAAAAATTAGAGGGACTGATGGATGAAGAAGGCTGGATCACTTGATATATGCAGGAGCAAAACATTGAAGTGTTAGTGATAGGATCTAGGTGGTGGGTACACTGGTGTTCATGTAAAATTCTTTCAAACTTTTCTGTGTTGAAAATTTTTCACTATAAAATGTTGAGGAAAATAATTATTGATGTGCCAGGTATTGCTTAGGTGCTAGTAATACAGTGGATAACACAGAATAATGGACTGAATAAACTAGAAGGCATGCTTGTAAGGGATGATGATAGTTTTTTATTTTTTTCTCTTTGTAGTTCAAATGTTGTTGTTGCTTATCAACCAGAAGATGGTAGTTTAGAATGTGGTAGTGAACACACAGGGCTTCCCAGGTGGCTATGGTAAAGAATCTGCCTGCCAATGCAGGAGATGTGGCTTCTATCCCTGGATCAGGAAGATCTGGAGAAAGGAATGACAACCCACTCCAGTACTCTTGCCTGGAGAATCTCATGGACAGAGGCGGCTGGCAGGCCCCTGACACAACTGAGCACACATACAGTGAACACAAGAAGGCAGTTTCGTTCCCCCACATTTTTTCTCCCTAACCTTTTCTTTCCAATAAGCAACAGTGAGAGTGAAGTCGCTCAGTCGTGTCCAACCCTTGGTGACCCCATGGACTGTAGCCTACCAGGCTTCTCCGACCGTGGGATTTCCCAGGCAAGAGTACCGAGTGAATTGACATTTCCTTCTCCAGGGGATCTTCCTGACCCAGGGATTGAACCCAGGTTTCCCGCATTGCAGGCAGATGCTTTACTGTCTGAGCCACCAGGGAAGCCCAATGAGTAAGTGAGACAGGTCCAAATACAGAGAAAGGATGTGTGAAGTATCTTTCAGTATCTTCCTTTTTCTTCGAGGGTGAAGTTTGTGCAAGTTCACGAGCCCCCGTCCATTGAAAAGTAGTTGTGATATGTTTCTGTCCCTTTTCAGCAGGAGCAAAGGACACATCCGTGTCCTACAAGCTCTTTACCATATGACCATCTCAGAAAATGTAAGCCTTTGTAAACTCTGTGTAGCCAGCTCCCCAGAGAAGCACATCATCTGATTATACAGCCACTTTCATGATTATTCTTATTCTTCCACATCACAAGGAGTCCTGGACCAGAGGAAAAGAAAAAGAAAAAGAACCACCTATGGGCAATGAATTAGACATTAACAAATCAGGATAAAGTTGTACCTCCCACCACCATCATAACCAGACTGCAATTTATACACCCAAGCACGAACTGAGTAGATGTTTTTTTCCCCAGAGCTTCATTTTACATACACAAGAGATCTGAATTCAATTTCTTTGGAAACTAGAACGATGAATTTCTTGAATTGTCAACAGTAATTTTGTATGAGCTTTGCTTTAAACATTGTTTTGGTTTTGCCTTGAGCTCAGGTATTTATAATTTTGCCTGTCTTGTCCCAACCCTGTTTCATGTTCATTAGCTGGGAATGTATCAGACCAAATAGTTGTGTCCATGTCCTCTTTAACAAGCCAATCATAGAAAGTCACAAAAAAACCCCAAGATACAAAATCCAGGAACCCTGGGACTAATTTCCTCATTTCACTCCTTGAATTAAAACCAAAAGTTTTTTAAATGAACTTTCATAATTTTATATATGCCTGCCTGCAATACAGGAGAGCCAGATTCAATCCCTGGGTCAAGAGGATCCCCTGGAGAAGGATATGACAACCCACTCCAGTATTCTTGCCTGGAGAATCCCATGGATAGAGGAGCCTGGCAGGCTACATACAGTCCACTCGGTCGCAAGAGTCAAACACGACTTAGTGATGAAGCCACCATAGTTTCATCATTTAATGGGGCAGGGAGAGTACTTACAGAATGTCCTGTTTTTTTATTTTTATTTTTTTATAGTGGAGAGTCTTCTCTGAAAATGAAAATCTTGGGTGTAAATTGCTGTTAAATTGGCATTCTCAAACAACCGTAAATGATTCGTCCACTTTTCTTTTCCTGGTGATAACATAGTGAGTTTTCTGTCCTGTGAATGACAACTGAATGACTTGACCCATGGATATTCTGGGATAATACTTTTGAAACTAAATTAGCCATTTGTACAGTTGACTGATATGAATGAAACTACCAATTTTCTGTAATTTGGGAGTGTGACTGAACTCTTATAAATCTTTTCATCTCCTAAAAGGCTCTGAAAATTACACTTCCAAAAGCAGGTGAAGTGAGTGAAAGTCGCTCAGTCGTGTCCGACTCTTGAGACCCCATGGATGATACAGTCCATGGAATTCTCCAGGCCAGAATACTGGAGAGGGTAGCCTTTCCCTTCTCCAGGGGATCTTCCCAACCCAGGGATTAAACCCAGATCTCCCTCATTGCAGGCAGATGCTTTACCAGCTGAGCCATAAGGGAAGCCCTAAAGCAGGTAGCATTTGGAAAAGGTTATTACCACAATACAACTCACTTTTCAGCACTTTTTCATCTTGTTTGCACTCAATGTTCTAAACCTGTGCAAACCCAAATCTGCCTCCAGAAATCAAAAAAAAAAAAAAAAATCAAAGTGGTTGTTGGAACTAGAGAAAAGGAGAGCTAAATATATCCAGTTATCTGAGAAAATTTCAAAACATGCATAAATGTGAGAGTCAAAGAAAGGTAATTACACCTGCCAATGGCACAGAAGCCACGGGCTTCGAATCCCAGTGTTTCATGTTTGGGTTAATGGTTCTCAATAAATAATAAGATTGTGTCTGTGTTTGACATTTTTGTTCTCAGGCCAGTGATTTCTTCACTGATGGCTTTTTCTCAGAAGTTATTAAGGACATAAAATGTGGATGATTGCAACGCTTAAGGTTATTTTTTCATTTGGAATTTAAATAGTTGTTTTTATTATTGTTTTGATGCCAAGAGCACTCAAGGATGGCTAAAGAAACATTAGCTTGAGCACAGAAATACTGGCACAAGGAATACCTGTAAATTTCAGATCTGTAGTTACAGGTCATAACAGGTTACTGATATACAGATTTTCACAGACATCATTCAGAAATGATTTAGAAACACATCAAAGATTCTTTTTTGGAAATTAAGGCATAGAAAACTTTGAATGATTATAAAGAAAGTTTCAATTCTAAAAGATGATTTCAGTGAACTGGTAGTATTTTTCAAAGGCAGGTAAAAACTAGAAAAACCAATTACATTATTTTAGGATAGTTTGGCAATTCATTTGAGGAGGAGGTGGGGGTTTTAATAGACCACACCTGTGACATGCCTTAATTGTGTAATCAGGCTACTAAGAATGGGGGTAGGGCCACATATGGGACTGAATTACTACAAATGCAAGGAGTTAGCAATCATGGAAAAATAGCCCCCGCATACTCTGCACTATCCTTAACATGACTGAAGGGTTTTCACCAGCTCTCAGCATTCTTTTTTTAACAATTGTGGTAAAATACACATAAGATTAAATTTGCCAGCCTAACCATTTTTAAGTACAGTTCAAAAGTGTTAATTAAATCCACATTGTTGTGAAAACAATCTTTAGAACATTTTCATCCTCTCAAACTGAAACTGTACTCATCAGACAGTTTCCCGTCTCACCCCTCCCTCAACCCCTGTCAATCACCATTCTGCTTTTGGTCCACAGATGTGACTTCTCTAGGTACCTCATATAAGTGGAGTCATACAGCATTTGACTTTTTGTGGCCGTCTTACTTCATTTAGCTAATGTCCCCAAAGTTTATCCATGTTGTTGCATCTGTCAGAATTTCCTTCCTTGTAAGGCTGAATAATAACTCATTTGTAAGCATATGCTACATTTTGTTTCTCCATTCTTCTGTTGATGGACGCAGGGCTGTCGTGACTAATGCCGCTATGAACACGGGTCTACAAGTATCTCTTCAGGATCCTGCTTTCAGTCCTGCTGGTATATGCTGGGCACCGTTTTAAGAGGCATATCGACTGATTGGGTCATGCTCAGAAGGTGGAGAAAGGTCAAAAACTGGAGACCCTTAAGGAAAGTATTTGAAGGACTTGGGAGGGTCTTGCTGGGAGAAAAGAGAAGAGGAGGCATAGCAGCTGTCTGCAATATTGGAAAGGCTGCCTTAAGCTGGGGGAGCAGACTTGGGATGTTGCAGTGGTAGACTCAGCTGAACAGGTGGAGGTTATAAGGAAGTGGATTTTGACTCAGCAGAAAGACTGTTTCCATAAAAGCTATTCCTCAGTGTAACACGCTGCCTTGGAGATAGTGAGTCCCTACTCTTGAAGGTAATCAAACAGGCTGCTGGGACCACTTGTCAGCAGCAGGAGAGAGGGAGGTTCCTCATCCTGGGTGGGATGTTGAACTAGGTGGTTTCCTAGGAACTTCATCTCTATGAGGCAATGGCGAAATACACAGGTATGGTGGGATTTCAGGTCTCTACCCACAAAGAGAATCTAGGAGCCAGTTTTAGACAAATATGATGTTGATCCCACTTATTGGGGATCAGCAGAGCCTGATGTGCATGGGTGAGAATGGCATGGTCTTACCTGCTTTCCTAAACTGACTTGTTGAAACTGAGTCACACTCATGTTTACCTAATGGCTGCAGCAAATAAATCAAGTGTAAATGTTGCAGGGCTAGTCACCTTAGCCCTGGTCTATTACGTTCATCTCTCCCTTGCTCCTCTGAATACCATGAGGCCAGCAGCATTGGCTCCACCTGGAAGCTGGAGAGAAAGGCAAATTCTCTGGCCCTCACCCCAGACCATCCGATCAGAATCTGCAATTTCACAAGATCCCCAGGTGATTCATATGCACGCCAAGGTCTCATCCACACCGAATACAGAGACAGTCTATGTATTAGTTAAGCAGAAGTTATCAGAGCTTCTTTCCACTGACTGGTGGCCATATTGTGTCACTGGGTTGGTTACTCAAATCTACATTTTGGGGGTCCCATCAATCATGAGCTACATGTCATAATGGGAATTTCTTACATTTGTTTATCCAGCTATATATTTATACATCAGCCTAGTCTTTAAAAAAAAGATTTCAAGTGACTTTCAGGTAAAATATAGGAACAAATAAATATTAGGACCAGGGAAAATGGAGCTTGAAGGTAGATCTTAACCAGGGAGGAAAAATAATAAATGAAGACAAGTCAAGCACAACTACCTGAGTAGAGAATTGGATGATGAGTTTGCCAGCGACCCAAGAGATCAAGAAAACAGTCAGCTACAAGATTATCTGCAGAGCGCCAATAAGCTGGTCCCTAAGATGGAGCAAAGCTTTTCCTGGTATTTTGTGATGCAAGATATCCACATTTATGAGGGTGCATGATTATGAAAATATAAGGGGGCTTGGGTCTTATGGAACTCTGAAAATACAACTGTTTCTCAGAATGAAACACCTGGAAGCTGAGGCCTGACACAACGCACTGCTCTGAGAAAGTGGTGTGGGGGTAGAGCAGGAGAGGAAGATAACTTGGTCCCAAGGGTACATCTTTCTGAGAGTAATGCTTAATCCAAAGATGATCTCCAACTGTCTAGCATGGCAGCTTTTTTTTGTTTCTTGTTTTTTTAATATGGCTCAGCAACTATTACTGAATCACTGAATAAATTCTCATGTGTGGGAAATGATTACAGATTAAAATCCTAGCAATTTAATTGTTCTTGTTCAAAAAACGTTTCACAAATTGCCCTGCCCAAAGACTGACCCAGTGTAAGTTCTAATAATACAGTCTGAGATCTCTGATCTAGTTTACATGGTTGTAATTACCTAGGTCAGTAACAGAGTGAATTTCTTTCTTTCTTTTTTTTTCTATTGAGTTCTCCTCTTATTGATTTTGATGAACTCAGTAAACTTTTTCTGGGGAGTAAAACTAATGAGATATAAGTATCTTAATTGTGAGAGAGGGTACTTATAAAAAGCTTTTTTAGATAAGTACTGAAATAAGCCATTTAACTCTCAAAAACGTGAGTTTTATGGGAAAAAAATGGTATTTTGGCTAATCTTCAATCAAAAGATACTAGACTTCATTTTTTTTTTTAATCTTGATTTTTTCCAGACCTCCACTCCACAGATAATAGTAATAAGGTTATAAGCTTAGAGCCAGGGAGTTTAAATTTACTTCTCAAGCTTTCTTCATCTAGCCTTTCCTGCTTTCAAAATTGCATTAATACTTCACCTGGCACAAACCCAACATTATATATTATGTCCAGTTCTGTTTTATTTTAATCCTCTTCATATTAGCTCACAGTTAAAGCAGGTCTCTTGTGGTGGCAACATGAGAATAAACTGGACATCAAAATTACATGAATAACACCTAGCATAAGGTGGTCATATAAACAGTACAGTATATTCTTAAGCAAACTATTTGATATATATTCATGAAAATACTCTATGTGGACCCATTTAATAAAGGCATTGCATTTGAAAAGTACTCAACTAGCTCTAAGGTCATTTTTTTAAAAAATTACAAATTAATCTATGACGGGTGAATTGCAAAAAATCGCCTCAACCCCCTGCCCCAGTCCCACGTCTATATTGGCCTCATGACTTGCTGTGGCCACGAATCAATGCAGAAGTGATGGTACACCAGCTCAGAGCACAGGCCCAGAGAACGTGCTTCCCTTTCGCTTCAAGACTCTGCCATGGGGACTTCCCTGGTGGTCCAGTGGCTAAAGCTCTGCATTCCCAATGCTGGGGCCTGAGTTTGATCCCTGGTCATGGAACTAGATCCCACATGCCACAGCGAAGGATCCTGCACGCTATAACAAAGAGCAAAGCTCCCACGTGCCACAACTAAGATGAGGTGCAGCCAGATAGATAGAGAAATATTTTAAAAAAACCCATAAAACTCTGCCACGGTCATGGGGCAAGCTGGGCTAACTGGCAGGAGAGCTGAGTGATCCCAGACCAGATTTCTCTCCACCAGTCTCTTCTGACCTGCCAGTTGACTCCAGACAGACCAGGAAGCCCAGCCAACATCAGGAAGCCCGAAAGCCCAGGTGACTCACAGACTTGTGAGAGATAACAACTGCTCCATTTGAAGTCAGTAGGTTTGGAGCTGCTTTGTTACACGGCATTATTGTAGCCGTAGATAACAATATGGTCTCCATGGGTGAAATTTTGGAAAAGTTTTCATTCAATTTATTTAAATGAAACTCCCCCAAACAGATCACTCACTTCTTACATCCACCATAGCCATCCTCTTGCAACTTGCATCCTCTTGCAGCTGCCAATCTGTTCTCTATATCTAACAGCTTTTTAAAGTTTCTCCATATAAGAGAGGTCATATGGTATGTCTTTGGCTTATTTTACTTAATACCCTTGACGTCCACCCATGTTGCTGCACGTGGCAAGATTTATTCTTTTTATGGCTGAATAATATTCCAGTATACATATATAACACAATTTCTTTAGCCTTTCACCTACCCATGACATGTAGGTTGTTTTCATATCTTGGCTGTTGTTAAGTAATGCTGCAGTGATCCTGGGGTGCGGGGAGTGCAAATGGCTTTTTGAATTATTGTTTTTGTTTTCTTTGGATAAATATCCAGAAGTGGAATTGCTGGATCATGTGATTTCATTCCAATCCCAAAGAAAGGCAATGCCAAAGATGATCAAACTGTCACACAATTATGCTTATTTCACATGCTAGCAAGGTAATACTCAAAATCCTTCAAGCCAGGCTTCAACAGTACATGAACTGAGAACTTACAGACATACAAGCTGGGTTTAAAAAAGGCAGAGGAACCAGAGATCAAATTGCCAATATCCCTTGGATCATAGAAAAAGCAAGAGAATTCCAGAAAAGCATCTACTTCTGGTTCATTGACTATGCTAAACCTTCGATTGTGTGGATCACAACAAGCTGGGAAAATTCTTAAAGAGATGGGAATACTAGACCACCTTACCTGCCTTCTGAGAAATCTGAAGGTCAAGAAGCAACAGTTAGAACCAGACATGGGACAACAGACTGGTCCCAAATTGGGAAAGGAGTATGTCAAGGCTGTATATTGTCACTGTGCTTATTTAACTTATATGCAAAGTACATCATGAGAAATGTTGGGCTGGATGAAGCATAAGCTGGAATCAAGACTGCTGGGAGAAATATCAATAACCTCAGATATGCAGATGACACCATCCTTATGGCAGAAAGTGAAGAGGAACTGAAGAGCCTCTTGAAGAAAGTGAAAGAGGAGAGTGAAAAAGCTGGCTTATAACTCAACATTCAAAAAACTAAGATCATGGCATCTGGTCCCATCACTTCATGGCAAATAGATGGGGGAAAGTGGGAGCAGTGACAGACTTTATTTTCTTGGGCTCCAAAATCACCGTGGATGGTAACTGTAGCCATAAAATTAAAAGATGATTGATCTTTGGAAGAAAAACTATTACAAACCTAGACAGTGTATTAAAAAGCAGAGACAGTACGTTGCCAGCAAAGGTCCATATAGTCAAAGCTATGGTTTTTTTTCATAGTCAGGAATGGATGTGAGAGTTGCACCGTAAAGAAGACTGAGTACCAAAGAACTGATGCTTTTGAATTTTGGTGCTGGAGAAGATTCTTGAGAGTCTTTTGGACAGCTAGAAGATCAAACCAGTCAATCATCACCAAATATTCATTGGAAGGACTGATGCTGAAGCTGAAGCTCCAATACTTTGGCCACCTGGTGTGAAGAGCTGACTCATTGGAAAAGACCCTGAAGCTGGGAAAGATTGAGGGCAGGAGGAGAAGGGGATGACAGAGGGTGAGATAGTTGGCTGGCATCATCAATTCAATGGACATGAATTGGGCAAACTCTGGGAGATAGTGAAGGATAGGAAGCCTGGTGTGCTGCAGTCCATGGGGTCACAAAGAGTCAGACACGAGTTAGCGAATGAACAACAATGGCAGTTGTATTTTTAGTTTTTTGAGGAACCTCCATACTGTTCTCCATAGTGGCTGCACCAATTTACATTCCCACCAACATCACACAATTGTTCCTATTTCCCTCATCCTTGCTGACTTTCGTTATTTCTTTTTGATGGCTCTTTGATGAGAAGTCATTCTGACAAGTGTGAGCTGACATCTCTTTGTGGTTTTGATTTGCATTTCCCTGCTGATTAGTGATGTTGAGCACCTTTTTGTGTACCTGTTGGCCATCTGTATGTCTTCTATGGAAAAATATCTATTCAGAGCTCCAGATCATTTTTTAATTGGATTTTTTTTGGTGATTGAGTTCTTTTGGATATTAGCCTATTATCAAATATATGATTTGCAATTATTTTCTCCCATTCAGTTGACTGCCCTTTCATTTTGTTGATTGTTTCCTTTGCTGTGCAAAAGCTTTTTAGTTTGATGTAGTCTCACTTGTTTATTTTTGCTTTTGTTGCCATGGGTGAAATTTTAAAGAAAACAGAACTACAAAAATTACTTGTAAGCATGCAATGAGTGGTAATTGCCACTAGTAAACTTCTGTGAGTTAAGCACAGCCTGGGGTAACCAACTTTAACTCAAGGGCCTCCATTTCAGAAAGGAAGCTGAAATGTGAGCTCAGGTGGCATTATTATACAAATAACCTTGAATCTGCTCAAATTATCTTAAAAATACATTATTTGCAGGATCCCCTAAAAAGGTCAAGATAGAGACTCTTGTAACCATCCTTTGCTTAGCCTAGTCATCAATTTGAACTATGTCCTTCGTTCCTTCTTTAATAAATATTAACTGTAACCCACAGCATGGAGAATTCTGGCAGCTAATAGACTAATTTCTGTTCCAAAGAGGGATAAGATGTTATATTTTCCAATAGTCAGTTTGGATGAGCTCCCAAAACTGTATATGCCAGTTGTACTTGTTATTGTAATTACATCATTTAATTCACTATTACATAAACTGATGAAATATGAGTGCTGGAAGAAAGATGTTGCTTCTATGCAAATTAAATTGAATATAGCTTGGTGAGAATAAGTGTGAATTGCTAAAAATAAATTCTTAGTGAGTGACTATGAGCAAGACAGCTTTAAAAGGCAGTGGGAATCCTCAAACATCTTGTGAAAAGGCAGATCCTTATTGTCGGTCTGGGGCAAGCCTGGGAGTCTGCATTTCTCATGAGCTCCCAGGTAAGGCCGATGCTGCTGGTCCCAGAATGCACTTGGAGGAGTGATGCTCTCAAGGCCATTGGCACTGGTGCAGAGGCCACGATGTCCCTTGGCAGGAAGCAGAGGTCCCAAATGGTCCTTTAATCATGTCATCCACACAATAAAATTTGTCTTTCATTTTGTCAATGAAGAATTTGAAGAGGGAACAAAAAGGGAAACTGTATTAAAAGGATGAGTGCAAGGAAGGATGCCAGGGCCATGCATTCTTTGTGAGAGAGGAGGGAGCCCCAAGGGGAAGGAGTTGGGCCCAGCAGAGTTAGAAAACCCACCGCTTGTGTCTTGATGTGATCTCCTCTGGGAAGCAAATGGAATGTAGTCACCTGGTCACCAACTGCAGGAACATGTGATAGGATCTAGAACGTTCACCAGTTACCACTGTCAGGAACAGGGAACGTGCAGTTATTGTGAAAGCCGCATTAGGGCAGAGAGTTGTAAAACTTCTCTTCACACCATTCATGACATACCTGTTACTGTTCCTGCACATGATCATCTGATCACCATCACACTCAAGATCCGGATATTCCCTCGCCCCCTCGTGGCTGCCCCTTTGGGCTCAACTCCCTCTCCCCAGCCCTGTAGCTTTGCCTTTTCTAGAATGTCCTATGGATGGAGCCACAGAGCATGCAGCCTCTGAGTCTGGTTTCTTTCACTTCACATAATGCATTTGGGATTCTCCGTGTTGGTTGGTGTGTCAACAATTCAGTCCTTTTTCATTGCCAAGTGATAGTTCTTTGCTGGGATGTACCGCAGTGTGTTTATCCATCCCCAGCTGAGAGACCTTTGAGTTGTTTGGGCTCCTCATGATTATGAATAGCTGCTATAAATATTTGAGTGCAAATTTTTGTGAGAACACAAGGTTCCATTTCTCTTAGCTAAATAAATACCTAAGAGTGAGACCGCTGGGTCCCCATGGTACGTGTCTGTTTGTAAAACACCAGCCAATCTTTCCAGAGTGGCCGGCACTGTTTTTGCCCTGCCCTAGGTGATAGCTGAGTGGTCTTTCTCAGCTGCATTCCAGGCGTTGCCCCTAGCCCCTGGACACACACAGACCAGTCAGTTTTCACGTCAGAATCTCAGAGAGGTAGCTGCCAGGAGCAAGGAACCACTCAAGAGAAGCTGCAGTCAGAGGCTCTGCAAAAGTCAGGGAGGCTGGGCTCACCTCCCCCAGCCACTCCCAGCTTCTAGACCCATCTGCTGAAGCTCTGTGCCTCCTCTCTGAGGGAGGTGTGGAGCCCACCTCTCTCCCCAGTAAAGGTGCAGCCTCCCAAACTCCACCCTCCTTGGTCAGGCTTTGTTGCCAGATAATGTGACTTTGTAAAGAAGCCCTTCTCCTCCCCACAAGAAGGAGGCTAAGAAAGGCTCTCAGATCAATCCTCAGCAGATACTGGGAGTCACAGAGCTCCAGCAGTTCCTTTATTCTCCCTTCGGAGCAGCTGCAGCAGCACCCCCGCCCGCAGAGCTGGCCTCCAGTGGAAACCTGAAAACTATTCATATCATTTAATCCTGTTGAAAATCCTCTCTGCTCTTTCACTGAGGTGCGGTCGGCTGAGGTAAACCTGGGCTTAATTCATATGTTGGAAGGGAGATGAAAGGTATCATCACGTGATCTGACATCCTATCCAGGAGGCTGACTCTTCCCTAATGGGGAAGCCTCATCATAACCCCTGACTGAGAGGGGTTAAAGTCAAGTCTTCAAGGAAAAGTACCATTTGGACTTTCTTTGGCTGTGCACTCAGTTTAGAGAGACAGCAAAACAGCAGAAGCAAAGTAGGTACTGTGAGGGGATTTGAGTATTTCACTATGGCTCATTCATGTTAAGAATCTACCAGATTTTTTACACTTGGTGAAAGAAAGCTCTTAAGACCATTTTTACCCTATTGCCAATCACAGCCATGAGGCTTGGGTCTCTCCCGTGGCACAAAAAGTGTGAGATCTTAGAACCAAGTCCTTTAATTTTCAGAGATTGATCCCAAGATATTGATATATCCAGAATGATCATCAGACCTACTCTTTTTTCTGCTAGAACTCATTGATACTTACCAGTACCAACAGGTCCCCCAGGCCTTCTCTGTTCTTTCCAGGCTGGCAGAAGACTTCTTAGAAGAGTTCCATGGGTCATACAGTTAGAGAGAAAGCAAAAGGATATAGGAAACTGTATGCATAATTTCAAAGAATACATTCTTTCTGGCTTGTTTTGGGACCCAAGTAGGATTTGGAGAATAAGTGGTCCCAGGTGGCTAATTTAAGGTGACTTCCCTATGAGGAAAAATAAGGCCCCCGTGAAAATCCCAGTCTCCTGGCAGATGACATTGTGTGAGGGATGGTCCAGGAAGCATGCTGGAGAAACACAGAAGGGCCATCCTGGAGAGTTTGTCATCCTACGGTCCTTGAAATATCAGGACAGCAGCAGAAACATGAAGCCTGTGGTCAGTGTTGCCCATCTCTGTTACCCGTTGGGATCACCTGGGGAACTTTGAAGAGTATAGATACCTGGGTCCCACCCCCAGAGACCCTAGTTTCATGGATCAAGGTTGCAGCCTGGGCAGTGAGACTCTTTAAATCTTCCAGTGTGTAGCCATGGTTGAAACATGCCTCTGGATAAACTATGTACTAAAGTGGGCAGATAAATGCATGACATAACCAGAGCCTTCTCTCCCCTGGATGTGTGTCTCATGGTGCTATGGGCCAGGGAAGTTAGGTGAGGGGAAGCTGTAGGATACGTAACAATTGGGATCTGCAGTGGTCATGAGAGAGAAACTGGGAAAATGCCATGTTAGCACTTGTCAAATGGAGAATGGGACTGGGTGCCAGAGGACTAGGAGCGAGTGGAAGAGCCCTGACGACAGTGTGTTCCTTCTGGATCGTGCTTGCTTTGCGATCAAAGTTCAAATTATTTTCATCTGTGTTTTCTCATGCCTCTAGAGGCAATAAAGCATGAGGAATAAGAGATAGACTTGGGTTAGAACCCCAGCTATGCTTTGATTAGTGCTGTCACTTGGGCAAATGAAGGCCTTTAAGCCTAAGTTTTCCCATCTGTAGAATGGAAAGAATAGTACTTTCCTCATAGGGTGGTTGGGAAACTGAAATAACGTATGTATAATAGTTAGCTTGATGCCTGGCTTGTGAGAAACGTCTCATGTGTTTTAGCTGTATTTACATTTATCATCATGTGTGGGGTGGAGACCAAAGGTCAGTGTTAACCCAGGGGTAGGAGGGGATGAGAAATGGGTGAAGCTTTTCTGACTGAACAGAATGGGAACTAAAAAATATTTAAAAACTCCAGGAGCTAAGACTGACGGAGCTCTTCAAGAGAGACACCCTGGGGCTTCCCAGGTGGTCCAGTGGTTAAGAATCTGCCTGACAATGCAGAGGAGACGGTTCGATCCCTGGCCCAGGAAGCTCCCTCATGCCTCAGAGCAGCTAACCCCTGAGCCACAACTCGCGAGCCCGCGTCTGGAGCCCCCAGGCTGCAGCTGCCGAGGCCCGAGCCAGCCTGCGCTCTGCGGCAAGAGAAGCCGCCGCGGGAGCAGCCCTCACCCCGCGGGGAAGCCGACTCCCCGCTCACGGCCGCAGAGGAAGCCGCGTGCAGCAAGGAAGACGCGGGGCAGTCGAAAGGAAACGAAAACAGATGAATGAGCACACACTTTTTTAAGAAGGAAAGAAAAAGAAGGGCAGCCTGACGGGCCCCTTTGAGCTCTGAGCGGCGGCTTCTCTCTGCGGAGGTCCGCCGGCTGCGCTTTCCGAGAAGAGACTAGAATGCAACCAGGCCTTGAGGCCGGGGTGATGAAGTGACTGTGCCCCGAGGAGCCTGTGGGGTCGGTCCGAGGCGGCAGCGGGGCGTCTCGGGGAGCAGTACCAGCGGCCGCGGACGCAGCTTGGCTCCGGGCCGGGCCTGGGCCCGGGCGCGCCGACGGCTGCCGGGAGGCCGGGGCAGAGCCCACGCCCGCGGGAGCGGGCTTGTCGAGGTTTCTGGCCTCGAACCCGTGGCGCTTCTTCTGTGTGGCCGCCGGAAACGTGAGAAGGCTGGCAGGCAGGAAGGTGTTCACTCGAGGTGGACTCGGACGCCTCCCTGTTGGGTGGGCACGGCTGAAGCCACTTCACACACGCTGCTGGGTGGGTGTGTGACGTTCCTCA
The DNA here is from genome assembly GCA_007570785.1 of Antilocapra americana. Classification (NCBI taxonomy): domain Eukaryota; kingdom Metazoa; phylum Chordata; class Mammalia; order Artiodactyla; family Antilocapridae; genus Antilocapra; species Antilocapra americana. The sequence goes on from ML663049.1 coordinate 759,987, forward strand.
CCCGAAGGAACTGTGGCTGCTTCTGAAGCCCCTTTTCATGCGGGGCTTGGATGCTCCCAGTCCCCTCTGGGGGCCAGGGCTCTGCTCCCTGCCCGCTGCTGAGCCCTTACTGCGTTTGCAAAGTCCTGCGGGGCTGACCTGTCAGCTGCCAAACAGCTCCCTAAGATCTCCCACGTGGGATGCTTCTCACAGTCAAAGGTACAGAAGAACTGCTTTGAAAATTTGTTAAATAGGGACTTCCCTGGCTGCCCAGTGGTTAAGACTGTGCTCCCAGGGACCTGGGTTCCATCTCTGGTCAGGGAACTAGATCTTGCGCATTGCATCTAAGACCCAGTGCAGCCAATAAATAAATAAAATTGTTGAACAGATTCGTTCCTCTTGCCCACAGCAATGCAGATGAAACACAGCAGGGGTGGGGCCTGAGAAGCTGCTTTTTAACAAGCTTCCAGATGCTACTGCTAATGGTCCAAGGTCCACACTTGGCACAGCCTGCCCCAGCCCCTCTAGGAGTTTTGAGTATATGCCTTTGCTTACCTGCTGGGCTGGGGGTGGAGGGGGCAATTGGATATTAGTCAATTCTCTAGGCGCTGTGGGTTGGGATTCTGGCCTCATGTAGGGCTTCTCAGGGCAAGCTTATTAATAGGACTCAAATGTTGAACCTTTTAGAGAAGAATTTTTGTAAACCAGAGTGTATGATGTCAAGTTCTTCCAAGAAGAGCCGCCATTTCTTACTGGGTCCTGTTTGGCATACGAGACATGAAGGATAAGATGAGGATGAGACATTTTGACAATCTAGAATCTGTATTTTTAACACCTGGGGGATGCTGAGAACACAGGCTTCTCCTCTTAACAAACTTCTAGACAATTTTGTCCGCTCTGCTGAGTTGCCTTTGCAGTTTGAATCTCAAAACCAAAATTTTCCGCAGGGGATCCTTTTGTTTCTTCTGGATCTGCCAGAATGAAATCCTCAATTCACTTTGACCCCACCCCACTTTCGAAAGTGGACCTCACAAATAACACTTACAATGTGAACAGAATTTCTTTTCTGAAGGAGCAAAATCTAATCTCGATGTTTTGTTAAAACAAAGACATCTGGGTTGACAGTCCTGGTTTCTTCAAACACTTGGACTTCTGCACTTTGGTAACTGAAGCAGGGTGTAAGTTTCTGCTGCCTCTCAGAACCTCAAAGTTTCCCCTATGATGGCCGAGCTGAGAAATCAGAACAGTCCAGAGTTTGGTGTAAACAAGTCCTCTTAATTCTTATTTGGGGTTTGTCACTGCTTGAATAGCTGAGCAGTCTCTGTGTGGAGTCATTTTACTTAACCGTTCTTATTTTGTAGACTCACCATGCGTCCCAAGGTGGCCCTAAATGGAGTGAGGCCCAGTGTCCCCACGAAAAGAGGTGATTCTTAGGCAACAACTGGAGTTTATTTTGATCTCTATATCTTTTGAAGCCAGAAACTGTTCATGTGTAACTTTAAAGAAAACTGTGATTTTTTTTTTTTTTTTCCTAGAGCAAAGCTGTAATTTGAAGTCAGGGTTCTATTAAAAACAGACAAATAATTCCCATTCCTTCCTGGTCCTGCCTATTGTTTTCCTAAGTTTGTTTGGATTCTCGGATTGAATCCTGCTGGCTAACCTTCCAAAGAGAGGGTCCCGGCTGCTGCCATCCAGCGAGGTGACTGTCTCCTAAGCTCTTTGGGGAACACATCCTGTTTCCCCATCAAAGAGGCATTTGGAGGATGTGGGAGACTGTCTCTTGTCTTCCCTGTTCAGACAGCCTTTATTTCCTCCCCGTGTTTTGTCTATAGACTGCTTCAGTCTCCCAAAGAACTGTCCCTAGGAAGAAATGTTGGTCGAAAGCCAGTCTCATTTATAGGTCATGAGTAGTAAACCATGGGATTGGTTGAAGGAACCCATGTCCTGCCCCCAACGAGTGGTCCCCCTCCACCATCCCTCGGACACACACATCAAATACAATGATCTGATACTCACATGGTTATCTCTAGAGGCCTTCACTGATGATGCTCTAAGTGTGACACATCCTTCCACGCTGTGGAAAGCATCCCTAATCCTGTGATCGTAGCTTCTTTTTCCTGAGGGGGCCTAAGGTGACCAAGATTTTTCATGTAGCCAGAGTTCACTAATCAGAACCTGCGTGTTAGTTTCAGCCATACATGAGTCAGGTGTTGACTTTTCTTTTGAAAGGAAATTATTCTGGAGACCGTGACGCGGAGATATCATTACTTCTGTGTGACTTTGAGTTTCTCTTTTCCTGGGTCCACATGGCCACGCTGGCCTAGATCAGGAGAGCAGTGCCACCCTGTCCTGGATCTCCTTGCTCTGTGGATAGTGGAGGTTCTTACCAGGGCTTTCTGAGAAAATTCCTAGTTGAGCAATAATGAGAGAGGAAACTTTTTTCCCCCTCAATCTAAACCTGAAAGATCCACTGCTGATTAAATATATCTGGTCAAGAATCACTTCTCTTAAGCTCTAAACTGAAACCTCTAAACCCTGAATATTCTTTCCCAGAATATTCCAGAGACAACCAGGCAAGCTGTATAATTTCCAAGTTGCTTTTTCCTTAGGGAGAATGAGTGATGTTTGAGCTGGGCAGACACGGAGCTCTGCGCATCCTGATAAAGATAGGGACTTTAGGCTAGTAGAAAAAGAAAACCCAAATAAACAGATTTTCAAACAAGCCAGCTTTCCTTTTGGTAGCTGAAAAGGAAACCCCACATCCAGGAGGAATGCAGATCAAAGCAGAGTCTACAAGTGATGCAGAAACACATAAAATAACAAACAAGCCTGGTGGGAAGAGGGACCTTTTTGTAAAAGAATAGGCCTCTTCAAATTACACTGAAATTGAATGCAAGATTGCAGGCAAAGATACATGAATTGGGCATACAAAGCTATAGTTTCTTTCCCCTTTTTTGGAGCCGAGGGTATACCTTTGATAGGTCAGACTGAAAGCCACTAAAAGCAATGGACAAAAGATAGGCCCCTTGCTGGAAACCTTGCCGAGCCTACCTTTTGCTTTGCCTTGGTCTCCCTCTTTCTTGGTATAAAGTGGACGGAATAATGAATCTGTTCTGGTTGTAAAGGTGGAACCCGAATCGTAGTGGTCTTTGAGCATTCCATGTCAAAAATTGGGCCTTTTCAGTCTGGCGAACCTGGTTCTAGTTAAAAGTTTTCCCAGGTGAGTTGCAGATTTAAAATTGTTGACCTGATGACACCCTCATTCAGAGGCTATCCTTTTCCCTGGCATTAAAACTTATTTGGGGCAGAGTCTCAATTGGATCATAGGTGGCAAGCTGCAAAACCAGTCTTAGGACACTTTATCTTTGGAAATTAAGCTCCTTTAAAATCCTGTCTGTGTTCTGATAGTGAGGTGCTGAGTGGCTACAGAAGACACAGACCTCTATTGGTTGCTATCCCTCACTATTTAAATGTTGAAGTAACTGTCAGTGTTAAGCATCTTTGCTCTTTAAGAACCATTGGAATAAATGCTTGTGCTTTGTGTGTAGCTCAGTTGGTAAAGAATCTGCCTGCAGTGCAGGAGACCCGGGTTCGATCCCTGGGTTGGGAAGATCCCTTAGAGAAGGAAATGGCAACCCATTCCAGTATCCTTGCTTGGAGAATTCCGTGGACAGAGGAGCTGGTGGGCTGCAGTCCATGGGGCTGCAAAGAGTCGGACAAGACTGAGCGACGCATGCCTCTTGCTATTTACTAAGTCACTTCAGTCGTGTCCAACTCTTTGTGACCCCATGGACTGTAACCCGTCAGGCTCCTCTGTCCATGGAATTCTCCAGGCAAGAATACTGGAGTGGGTTGCTGTTTCCTTCTCCAGGGGATCTTTCTGACCTAGGGAGTGAAACTGTCTCTTTTGTCTCCTGCATTGGCAGGCGGGTTGTTTACCACTAGCGCCACCTGGGAAGTCCCGGAATAAATTGTTGGTGGAGTTTGAATCCTCTTTAAAGGACCTTGGGGTGTTAAGTGCATGTTTAGTTGAGCTTCTATCCCATTTCCTACCTCCGTTTGGAAAAAGGGAGAGAGGCAGTGTTAGCTTCACCTGGGAGCATTACTTGAGGTCTATTCCTCATGGTGGAACTCAGAGTCCCTGCATGTTTATAGTACCTTCCAATATACTGGCTGGTGCCAAGTTGCTCTCCAGGGTGTTGCCTCCATTCCAAGTCTGCCGCTGTGTAATGATAATTCTGTGCCCTATTGTTTCATACTTTTCCTAACACTGATATCATACTTATTCATTTATTTATTTTATTTTCTTACCAAATTTTGCTGACTGGAAAACTGTACTTTGTTTCAATTTGCTCTTTCCTGACTACTTGTGAAATTGATTCCCTTTCTAGATGATGATTGGACATCTGAATTTCCTCTTCAATAGATCACATCTTTTGCCCATTTTCTCTCCCTTTTGAGGTGTTGGTCTTTCTCTTGCCTGTTTGTGGGAGTGAATTTCCTCTTCCAGACAGTGATTCTTTACCATGCATGGCAAGCAGTGCAGTTACCCTCTTCCAGTATGTGGCTTGAGTTTATTTTTTTGACGGTGTCTTCTGTGTATATATAATTCTATTTATTTGTTTTGTCTTGGCTGGGTTTTCGTTGCTGTGAGGGCCTTTCTCCAGCAGCAGCGAGCAGGCTGCTCTCTAGCTGTAGTGTGAGGGTCCCTGTGGTGGCTCCTCTTGGTGCAGAGCATGGCTCTAGGGTGTGCAGGCATCCGTATTTGCAGCGCATGGGCTCAGTTAGTTGCAGTTCCTAGGCTCCAGAGCACAGGCTTAGTAGTTGTGGTACACAGGCTTTGTTGTTCCACAGTGTGTAGAATCTTCCCAGACCAGAGATTGAACCTGTGTCTCCTATGTTGGCAGGCAGATTCTTTGCCACTGAACCAACAGGGAAGCCTTAGTGTCTTTTAATAAAATGTTAACTTTTAATGTTGTTGAATTTATTCATCTCTTTTTTTGTGATTTGTGGGTTTTCTTGTTTTTTGTTTTGGTGTATTGTTGAGAATCTTACCCTCAAATCATAACAGATTCTCCTGTATTGTTCCCACTAGGCCTTCAGACCACCCAAATAGACTTTTGTGTGTGGCGTAGAGCAGGGACCTAATTTTGTGTGTAATGAGCTGTCCCACCTGCAACATAAATACATAGTCCATTGTTTCCTCAATAAACTATGGTTCCTCATCTGTTATCTGTCACCTTTTCATGTACGAATGGGACTGTTTCAAGAGTCTCTATTCTGTTCTATTTATTTTTATCTTTGTGCCAATACTATACTATATTCATCACCATAACTGTACTTATTGATACAAATATTGAATATTTTAGAAATGAGTTTCTTTCTCCATTCATCCTCATTCTCTTTAAAAACTGACCTGGCTGTAATTGGGCCTTTGCTCCTCTGTGTAGATTTTATAATCTGATCATTAAGGTTCATAAAAAGCCATATAGACATTTTTATTGAAATTATATTAAAATCATATTTTAATTTGCTGATTAACACTTTTATGATTTTGGCTTTCCATCCATGAACATGGTATAGTACTTTGAGCATAAATTTATTTATTAATGCCCTTCAGTAATTCATTTTGTCCATGAAATACTTGCATATTTTTTGTTAGTTTCTTAGTTACCTTATATATATTTTGGTCAGTTTCTATTGTTTGCCACCAAGAACTCTGGCATATACATTCACATTTATGCTCCCAGTTGAAAATATCTTAGGTGTTCAGTGAAAGTGAAAGTCCCTCAGTCGTGTCTGACTCTTTGTGACCCCATGGACTATACACTCCATGGAATTCTCCAGACCAGAATACTGAAGTGGGTGGCTTTTCCCTTCTCTAGGGGATCTTCCCAACCCAGGGATTGAACCCAGATCTCCCACACTGTAAGCAGATTCCTTACCAGCTGAGCCACAAGGGGCCTGAGAATACTGGAGTGGGTAGCCTATACCTTCTCCAGGAGATCTTCCTGACCCAGGAATCGAACTGGGGTCTCCTGCAGGGGGCTTATAAAACATGTCTCTTACCTTTGTATCTCATGTTTTCACCGAGGAGCCAAGACACTTGAAATGCCAGTCATCGCCAGAGCAAGTTGGCGCTGACTAGTACAGAAGAGGGAGGAGGCTATAGATGAAGTGTTTAGTTGGAAAGGGTCTCATAAAACAAGTGCAGCTGGAAAGTTGAGTTAGATTTTGATAAAGAGATAAGATGTTTAAGTTGGAAGAAAGTCTGTGAACATCATCATGTGTTAGGTGACAGAAGTTTGGGGTTAGTGAGAGACAAGGTTGTGGCCAGACTCTTGATGGCCTGGAATGTCAGGATAAAGCACTTGAGCTTCATCTTCTCCATAGCGAGGCTTCCAAAGCTGGATGATATGTCAAATTGTAATAGTTTGACTGTTTCCTTTCTACAAAGAGGCACGAGAAGTCGGCTTTCCTTGTGATAAATCTTTTAACTTTATTTTGATTCAGAGCTGGGTGTGAGGGGAGGCACAGCAGTTGCTCTACACGGAGTCAGTACATTAAAAACAAGTTTAGAGTGGGCATCCATCTCCAACATTAGGAAAAGCTTTTGTTCTAGGATCTGCCAAGGAAGTGTGGCCCAAGTACAGTGTACAACGTATCTTCTTTTTACCTTCATTTTCTTCCTGTAGAAAGCATCTTATTACGAGCATTTCCCAAGGTACTATCTTGGGGTTTCCTGAGAAACAGTCAAAGCATGGGCCAGAACTGCCTGAGATAAATACAAAGGGATCTCCAGCTATCCGTGACCCTCATGAAATAGTTCTCATGATTTTCCACTGCCCAACAGGTGATTTATTTCATTCTCCCTCAAAATTTATTTTCAATATCATTGAAAGTTTGCATGTTCTTTTTTCACTGAGCATCATGCTCTCTGTTTCCTAAAAGAGCCAGAGACTTATCTCAGCCACTGTGGGAATGCTGGCTTGACTATGGCAGGGAACTGGCAGGACCTGAGCGATGGGGGCTAGAGTTGGGGCTGCCAGCTGTCAGAAGAGGCCTCTGGGATGGGCCATCTCCTCCTTTTAAAGCCCAGGACAGCTCTCTGAAAGAGCCACAGTGCATGCCTGCTGGGCCTGTCCTAGCACCTTGGAAATCCAAGGAGTTATCTTTCATTGGGAATGTTGATGTTCCAGGAAGACAGTAGCAGACAACACTGCTGTACATTTCATTCTCAAAAACATCAGAAGGCTCTGAGTCCACAGCATCCTTCAGTTCTTTCCCCTCACCCAGAATCTCTGCTCTTTCAGCTACCCACTTCCATTCTTCTCTGGCCTTCATCCCATACAGTGGGGAAAAGCATTCCTGGCCATTTTGCAACGAAAGGCCAACAAAAATGCACCTCGTTATTTCTGAACACCCCCCCCAACCCCTGCCAACACACACACGTACGTCACTGAGTCACCACCCAGCGCTCAGTGTACACCGGGCATCAGATTTCTAGGCAATGGGCAGCGTGTCCCAAGTGAGAGGTGTGTCCTGAGACCATGTAAGACACTTTGGAAACAATAGCTCCAAATAAACTTGACAGTTGTTAGGCTATTATCTCTTAGCTCTAAGCTCTCCCTATGTACTCTAATTCTGGGGCTCAGAATTAAACCCGTTAATCCTGGTTTAGCTTTGCCAGCTGCTGCCTATAGGGGGTGCTAGATTGAGATGACGAGGTTGGAGGAGCTTTCTGTTTGAATGGGCATCACCGGAGTTTCCTTTCTTCTCTGGCAGCAGGAGTTAATTGTAGTTTGTGGTTTATTTCTCATTCACAGCATCAGCTTGCTCGCACCCCCTCAGGCACTCGGTACCAGTCGCCAGGGTCTGTCCTCAGAAGCCTGGATCTCGCCCTGGAGTGGCTGAGTCCTGATCCTTTTTGGTGGCCCCTTCTCAGTTCTGCAGGGCCCCTCTTCTCCTCCATCTAAATTTTAATAATTCCAATGTCTTACCTTTGTTTCCCCAGCTCTGGGAGGGCAGGCTGCTTCCTCCAGCTTCTGTCTCCTTGAGACTCTGGCCTTCCGTTTTTGCCTCTTCAGTTATTAGTTGGAACTTTATACCTGGTTAACAATTCTTCCTATTACATTCTCTCTTCAGTCGGGTGTGATTTCTGACTGGACCTGAGCAGACCCGTGGTTCTCAAGTTTTAGAGTGCATCAGAAACGCCTCATGAAAGCACAGATTTCTGGGCCCATTTCTAGAGTTTCCAATCCAATAGTCTGGATGGGTCCAGGGAGTTGCATTTCTAGCAAGTTCTCATGTGATGCTGACCCTGCTGGTCCAGCTGTCACACTTGGAGAACCGCTGCACTGGGCAATGCCGCCTGCCCCACATAACCCCCACTGGCTAATGAGTTAATGATTTAAAAAAAAATTATTTTTCTAGTTTTGGCCATGTTGGCTCTTCATTGCTGTGTGTGGGCTTTCTCTAGTTGCTTCTAGTGGAGTTGCTTCTGCTCTCTAGTTGGGTAAGGGCGTCTCATTGTGGCGGCTTCCCTTGTTGCAGATCATGGGCTCTAGGCATGTAGGCTTCAGTCCTGGGGGCACGTGGGGTCATTTGTTGTAGCATACAGGCTTGGTTGCTCCGTGGCATGTGGAATCTTCCCAGACCAGGGATAGAACCCATGTCCCCTGCATTGGCATGTAGATTCTTAACCACTGGACTACCAAGAAAGTCCCTTAACGATGTTTTAAAAATGAAGTAATATGAGGTCCAGGATGCTACCACTTGCCAAAATAATAAGAAAGGACCCACATCTCACCAGTTTTCCTGCAGTGTGATGGATCAGGAGGTGTCACTCCAGAACGATGTGTGAGACATACTTCTGGCATTTTAGAACCCATAGGTCTCGGATCAGGATGGATTCAAGGAGGAACGACATCTTGGTGGTTCTGCACAATAGTATATTTGAACAAATACAGATTTTCCCCTATATATTTGTGTCATGCCAACGAATGGATATAAAAACTCCCAAGTTTTTATATCCTACACCTAGCCAAGCTGAATGGCTTCATATTTGACTGTTCTTCACACTCTTTACTTAAAGTATACATAGTGGTCTTATTTTTATTTCCCATCCTGCATGTTCTGGGAGGGCAGTGAGGATCCTAAATCCTCCTCAAAGGAATAGAAACCATGTGATAAGGAGACACTGATCTTCTGCAACTCCTTAATGCCATGCTTGGCTTGGTTGGCAGTGAGGTGAAGAGGCCAGGCAAGGGAATTGGAGCATGAAGATCATCAGAAATCCACATGAGGGACTAGTCCGGTGAGGGACAAGATGGGAATGCTGAAGCTCACTGAAACCAGTTACTATGACTATACAACAGATTCCCCACAAATGAATGACTCAAACCAGCAGCAGCAAAAATATTCATTGATAACAATATCTATTTTTCTTGTAAATCAATAATTTGGGCAGGGTCCAGTGGGAATAGCTCACCTCTACTCGTTTCAGGGTTCTTTCGAGCAGCCTGAAGGCTGGACTGGAGGTCCTGTGATGGATGTCCTGTGGTGGATGCTAGGCGCGGGGCCTTAGGTGGGGCTACTGGAGGGAAAGTCAACATCTGACCTTTCAGTGGGACCTGGGTTTCCTCACAGCCTGATGGCTAGGTTCCCAAGTATGAATAGGGAGAGAAAGAGACAGAGAGATGGAGAGAGACGTGAGCACCAGGCAGAAACGGCACCTCTTAAATGACCTAGCATCCTTGGAATTTTCATTGCACCATCACGGCTGTATTCTATTGATTGGTCAGAGCAGCTCCAGCCTTGGTTCAGAGAAGGAACTCAGACTCCACGTCTCAAATTGAAGAGTGCCAAGGGTCTCAAGAATACAGAGGACTGGCTGTTTGGGGGAGAAAACAGTCAACCATCCCATTTATTTTCATCAGAAGCCCTGGCCATCTTTACACAGACAGACCCATTCTTCCCAGTCTCTGGGGATTGGGCCAGAGGGAGACACGTGACATGTGAATGGGGCCAATTGGATTCTGCCCTGGCTGAGGATATAAGTAACTCAGAGAGTGAGATGTTTGTATCCCTGGATATACTCCTGGAGCCATCGTGGCTTGTGGGCTGGAGAGCTGGGGTAGGAAAGGAGGCAAAAAGGAAAGAGGAGATGGGGTCTGTTCCTAGTGGTCCTCCAACTTCTTCAAAGTGCCCCACCAGATTTTGTCACCTTGAGTTATCTGATGCACTCCTGTGTGGTAAAAAACAATCCCCTCTTTACTGAACTAGTTTGCATGGATTTCTCTAGTCTGGGTGGATTGCCAGTCAGGGGAAGACAGATTGATTCCTCTCTGTTTTGTGCTAGGTTGTCCCTGGATCTGTTTTCCATGATTCCTGCCCTTTGATTTTATGCTCCTTATCAAGGATGGCCCCACCTACCACACCCATAATTCCTCAACTGATATTAAAAGCTCAAGCAAATGTCTCATGAAAAGAGGCCAGGGTAAGTAAATAAGCATTTATTTACAAGCTAGCTAGATTTATTTTAAGTTTTATTTACATAAAAGGCCACACGGGGAGATGTTTCATGAACACATTTTATAGGTAAAAATAGACAGAAAGAATACTCTGTCATGCCTTCTGTCAGCCTGCTCCCCACATTCCTGGATGGTCTACTGGCTGAAGGTGTCATGCCTTGGCCTCTGTGTGCTTTGATGCCAGCAGTGGGAACTGCTGACCTTCTTCAGTGGATCGCCCTTGGGCTACTGTTGCTGCTTTGCCCATCCTTCAGGCAGGGGTCCAGAAGCACCTGGGAGCTTGTGTCTGCTGGCGGTGCCTGCAGCCAGTGACTGAGAATGTGGCATGTGGAAGCCCTGCTCACTCGCATCCAGGTTGGGCAGAGCATGTGCCATCACCCATGCCATAGGAGCTGCAGAGTGAGCCTGGGGCTGGGGCTGGAAATGCCACTTCCCGCAACTCATTTCTCCCGTCCTACTTCCCCATCCTTCTCCCATTTCTCTGGGAGTTCTTCCTAAGTAAAAGAAGAGCTTGATCCACTTAAGCACAGGAGACCTTGTCTCAGGTTCTGCTTCTTGAGCACCCGGCCTAAGACATGGACATTCTCTAAAATGGAATGTGATATCATGGTAAGAGAAAAGTCTTTCAAATCATAGATTTGGACTTGCCTACAGAATTGATCTAATATACAGCCATGGACTCAGTTCACTTTCCTAATTTTGTCTCCACACCTAAAAATTGGAGGTAATAATCACTACCTTGTGACTATAGTCTTGTAAACATACCTATTTTATGTCTATAAATCTGTAATCATATCCTAAATAGTATTTGAAAGCTATAGGTCAACACTGTCCAGTGGGCCTTTCTGTGATGATGGAAATGTTCTCTGTACGATTCAATGCAATGGTCCCTAGGCATATACAGCTATAGAGCATTTTAAATGTGGCTCATGTGACCAAGGAACTGAATGCTTCATCTTAATTAGCTTAAATTTAAGTATAAATAGTCTCATGTCACTAATGGTTGCCATACTGGATAGTTTGAGATTGATCGGGTGATAGTATTGCAAAGTTAATTTCCTAATTTTTAATAATTGTAAGATTGATTATGTAAGCCTTGATTTTGGAAATACACACCAAAACATTTAAGGATTAAGAAGCATCATGTCTGTTTTAACTTATTTTCAAAAAATGTAGAGGAAATACATACTATCACTTTTATATATATATATATATTATATATATGTTTCTATCATATTCTCTGTGATACAAATAGAAGAATATCATATATATATTCATATATCATGATTCTTGAACAATACAATGTGGGAACTGGGGCACTCAGCTTTGGCGCAGTCAAAAATCCACATAGAATTTGCAGTCAGCCCTTCATCTTTGGTTCCTCTGTATCTGTGGTTTCATACCCACCGATTCAACTGTGGATTATGTAATACTGGCTTGTTATCGTTGTTTAGTCACTAAGATGTGTTTGACTCTTTTGTGACCCCATGCATTGTAGTCCTCCAGGCTCCTCTGTCCATGGGATTTCCCAGGCAAGAATACTGGAGTGGGTTGCCATTTCCTTCTTCAAGGGATCTTCCTAACCTAGGGATTGAACCCCAGTTTCCTGCATTGCGGACAGATTGTTTACCACTGAGCCACTGGGTAACCCACAGAGTTCAATCACATGTTCTTCAAGGGTCAAATATATATATGTATATTTATGTATATATTTTATATCAGTTTTGCTAACTCTTATCATTTAAGGAATCTGAGTGAAAGGTGTACAAACTTTTTGTGGTAAAGAAAGGGAAAGGGACTTCTCAGGCTGTTCAGTGCTTAAGATTCCATGCTTTCACTGCAGGGAGCATGGGTTTGATCCCTGATTGGGGAACTAAAATCTTACATGCTGCTTGGTGCAACCAAAAAAAAAAAAAAAAAAAAAAAAGGCGGGGGGATAAAAAAGATAAGCTTTTAGTTATTATAGTAATAAACCAAAAAGTCATATTTGAGATTGGTTACTTCAGAGGTAGCCATACACATGTATTATGTAGAAATATGGAAGTAAATACTAGAATAAAACCATTCAATTACTTTAAATATTAAAAATGTCAATTCTTTCCATTCCATTCTGCATGCCCCTTGTAGTATGATTTTGAAAGTCTGCTTATCATTTTTAAAACTGGAGTTAGCTTGTGACTTGCTTTGGCAGGTGAAATAGTAGCAAATATGATACAAGCAGAGGACTGAAAAGTACTTGCCTTTCTTGATGCTCTCAGGCTCTTGGAAACTGTAACTATCACCATGGAAACAAGCCTTGACTGGCCTGCTAGAGGAGGGAGGCCCTGCTGTGGTGGTCATCCTAGCTTTTCCAGCTAAGGTTCCAGATATGAGTGTGATGCCATCTAACTCATCTAGCTACTAGCTAACTTGACAACTGACCTCATACAAGAGTGAGCCTGGCCAAGACCAGCAGAAGAACTGTGCTGCTGAGCCCAGCCCAGATTTGCCACCCCACGGTATCATGGGCTTAAGGAGTGATGGTTGTTCTAAACCACCAAGTTCTGTGTGTTTTGTTCCCCAAGAAAAGGTAATTGACACAAAAGTGCTCCCCTAGAGAGAAGGATAAGATTGCAACATGCAAATATAACATGGCTTTAGTAACGTGGATTTTTGAGCTAGACTCTACCTTCCATTTCCTAGTGGTGTGATCTTTAAAAATTTCATTAACTGATTGCTTTTTCACATCTGAAAAATATAAATGATAATACAACTTCTTATATTTATTCTGAGATCAAATTTTTAAAAATGCAAGTAAAAGACTCAGATAGTACTTGGCACATAATAAATGTTCCATAAATTGCTGGAGATGTGTGTGGAGTGGAAAAAGGCAAAATAACACTGGGGTTGCAATCGGAGATGGAGGATAATGTTGTTAAGTACACTGCATTAGGAAGAAAAAAGGAGAGTTTGATTCTTCTCTCTAATATCTTCTGGTTTTGTCACTTTTAGGCAAGTCAGTTTTGTTTTCTAGACCTTGGTTACCTTGGAAAAAATTTTTACTGATGGACCTAACTGCCTCTGAATTTTTTCAGATTCCAAGGACTGTGATTATATTTATTTTAATTCTGTTGTTTGTAAGAATCCCTTACTTTTCCAAAAAGATGTTCATAGAGATCAGAGTCAGAGTTACTAGGGTATAAGATGAAGATTTAAGGACCAGGCAAATTCAGACACAAACATAACTACACAAATTAATGTTGTTAGAAAAAGCTAATTACTAAGGAGTTCCAGAAAGGAAGTATGTCTTTTGAAGTTCATGATGAGTAGATTTCTATAAGAAATAGTACCTTTCAGAGAGATTAATAATGGCTGGATCAATGTAAGGTGAGACATTAAATCATGTCACAGACTTCCTAGGAAGTTCAAAGGCAGGTGTGCTGAGGTCATGTTAGCTGCTGTAACAAAAGGACTGAAAATGCATAATCACTCAAACATGATAAAACTAGTTTCATTCCTTGCAGGTGGCTCTGCCAACCTGACATCTTTCTGTTTTTAACACATGGCTTGGTTGCATGTGTTTGTAGCAGTCACTATAAAGTGATCCCTTACATTCCATTGGCCGGAACACAGTCACATGACCACACCTAGCTGCAAGGGAGGATGGAAAATAAGGTCTTGTGTGTTCAGAGTAAAGAGGAATCATGTTTTGTGAACTGCTCTCTAGTTTCTGCCTGGGCAGGTACACACTGAATACAAGTAATACTGGGGGCACAACAGTGAGGGGTGATAGGGAGTATTAAAGGGAAGTATTGCCTCCATGTCTAAATGATGCCAGGTAGAAATGCAAACCACAGACAGCCAGATCTCCCAGTCTCTAAGGAGCACTGAGGCTTCTCAACTGATACGTAAAATCTCTTGATTGTAAAATGTTGGTGATGAATTTATTAAAAAAAAAAACACAACAAATGTATAGAGTGTAGGGACTTAGCTGGCAATTCAGTGGTTAAGATTCTAAGCTTCCATGGGAAGGACCTGGGTTTGATCCCTGTTTAGAAAAATAAGATCCTACATGCTACAGAGTGGCCAAAAAAAAAAAAAAAAAAAACCAAGTGTAGAGTATAAAGAAAATGCCTATGCAGGTCCAGTGTTCCCTACATATTTCAGGCTACCAATGTATAGTTTCTATGTTGTGCTATGTGGGAAAGTCCTAGAAAATCAAGTAAGAGCCTGGGAGGCAGATGACCTACAGGTGACAATCAGCCTGGACTGCCCTAGGCAAAAGGATAAAGACCTAGAAGAAGCTCCAAGGGAGCAGGAAAAAGCCCTTTGATCAGAATTTCCAGACCCTTTTCAAAGAACTGGTCTCATCTGCTGTTGTCATGCAGGTCATGGTAAGGAAGCAGCCATCTACAACCCAGAAAGAGAGCTCTCACTAGGAACCCAACTGATTATCACCTTGATCTCTGTCTTTTCAGCCTTCAGAAATGCTCAAAGGATCAAACATTGTGGAGACCACTGAGTGATTTAAGATGCCCACTGTCACCTCAACTCATGGTTAAGGTGACAAGTTCAGTGTTCCAAGCTGCCTAAAAGCCTTTCAACTTGGATCTAAACTTCTATGCATGACCCTGAGGACAAATTCTTATATCTGTTTTTAAAGGAAAATAAATAATAGTTTTTATAGGGGGAAAAAAAAAGCAAGGACTGGTGGCAAAGCTGAGGATGATGACTAGAAAGAAGGGAAAAATAAAATGGCTGGGAAAGGAAGACCCATGTCTGCCTGTCTTCAACCATGTCCTGCCTGCCTGTGACACCCAGAGAAGATGGGAAGGGAGCAGGGTGTGGTTTCAGGAAAGGGCTGATTTCACGCTTAGTCACAGAGGCAGTGGGTACTTACCGGTCCAAGACAGAGGTCCTGTCTCCATAGACACACATTTCCTGTAACCCTGTGATAGCTGTCAGGTTCAAGTTTTATACAAAGTTGTGGCTATGTCCTAGTCATACCTTTGGTGATTTAGAAAGACTGCAAACACTGGAACTAAATGCCTAGGGTTTTTTTTTGTTGTTGTTCTTGCTAATTTGGTAATGACCTCAAAGGTAAGCCATGATGTATATATTGTATAGCAGTGTGGCAAATTCTGTCTCTCTGGTGTTTTAACCTCCATCCTAATGGTCAGTGACATGCTGGGAAATGCCATTTTGTGCTGGGCACTGAGAGAAATCGGTTGATTATATACCCTTCCATCCTGCTGGAGGGTTTTATGATCCAGGGAAAGAGGCAAGAAATACACAGTATTGAAAAAAGCAAACCAGTGTTCAATCCAGGCAGGGCATATAATTGAGAAATGAATGGTGGAAATGGAGAAGCTTAAGGCATAGATGGGGAAGGGAGACCGACTAGTGTAGGGTTAGGAGTAGACCCACTGTCCTGTCTTACACAACAGTCAGTCTTAAAGATGTGTCAGATATTATTGTCCTTGGTTTTCCTAGGCATAGATTGATGGTGCTCTCAGTTCAGTTCAGTCGCTCAGTCGTGTCCAACTCTTTGCGATCCCATGGACTGCAGCACGCCAGGCTTCCCTGTCCATCATCAACTCCCGGAGCTTGCTCAAACTCATGTCCGTCATGTCAGTGATGCCATCCAACCATCTCATCCTCTGCCTTCCCCTTCTCCTCCTGCCTCCAATCTTTCCCAGCCCCAGGGGCTTTTCCAATGAGTCAGTTCTTTGCATCAGGTGGTCAAGATATTGGAGTTTCAGCTTCAGCATCAGTCCTTCCAATGAATATTCAGGACTGATCTCCTTTAGGATGGACTGATTGGATCTCCTTGCAATCCAAGGGACTCTCAAGAGTCTTCTCCAACACTGCAGTTCAAAAGCATCAATTCTTCGGTGCTCAGCTTTTTTTATAGTCCAACTCTCACATCTATACATGACTACTGGAAAAACCATAGCCTTGACTAGACAGACCTTTGTTGGTAAAGTAATATCTCTGCTTTTTAATATGCTGTCTAGGTTGGTCATAGCTTTTCTTTCAAGGAGCAAGTGTCTTTTAATTTCATGGCTGCAGCCACCATCTGCAGTGATTTTGGAGCCCTCGAAAATAAAGTCTGCCACTGTTTCCATTGTTTCCACATCTGTTTGCCACGGAGTGATGAGAGCATATGCCATAATCTTTGTTTTTCTGAATGTTGAGTTTTAAGCCAACTTTTACACTTTCCTCTTTCACTTTCATCAAGAGGCTCTTTAGTTCTTTTTCGCTTTCTGCCATAAGGGTGCTGTCATCTGCGTATCTGAGGTTATTGATATGTCTCCCAGCAATCTTGATTCCAGCTTGTGCTTCCTCTAGCCTGGCATTCACATGATGTACTTTGCTCATAAGTTAAATAAGCAAGGTGACAATATACAGCCTTCACATACTCCTTTCCCAATTTGGAACCAGTCTGTTGTTCCATGTCCAGTTCTAACTGTTGCTTCTTGGTGCTCTAGTCCCTTTTAAAAAATAAAAAGAAGTGAAGGCATTTTATGTAGATATTTGGAATATTTTGTTGAATTTGAGGCTTATTTTATCACAGTAACTTCAGTTTTGCCAGATGTGATGGTCACAAGTATGGTGCATTGTTGTAGGCTACGTTGATGAAGAGACCATGGCTTTCTACCAAAGGACTGACCTCCTGGATTGGAAACTGAGAAATGCCCTTTCCTCTGAAAAATTTCTCCACCAAGAAATCAGCAAAGCTCCCAGGAGTCTCTGCTTAGAAGGGTCGAAAAAAAAATCCTTCTATGGTTTTGCTCATTATTTATGTCAAAATGAAAAATACTTTCTTTACCCATGATTAGAAGTATCTTTTTCATGGTTAGAGCACTAGCACTTGAGACGATGTCCTCCATTTGGCAGTGTGATAAGTGGAGAAGGGAATATCATGCCAACTTTGAACAACATATGGTTGTGTATTTTTAGTTATGATCCAAAGTCACAATTTGGCCTGTGAGGCTGGTTCTATCTCTTTGCCAAGTTGGGCAAGGAATCTTGGCTAAAAGATACTTTTTAAAGACCTGGAGTATTGGACTAGATGTCAAGACATTTGTATTTGGACTTCTTTGGTGCCACTGTTTGAAAAAGCAAAGGTTGTCCTGGCTTTGCTGTTTCTTTCCATTTTAATGTACCAGGAATGATCCTGGAGCCCTCTTACAGAACATTGTATGGCTAAATCAGAACTTCTTTTAGAAATATTTAGAATCGTCTAAGTTGGAGTGTCTAGAGTAATTATTGTTTAATAATGCTGTGTCTACTACTATTATTGCTGCTGTGTTATTACAGTTTTGGTCATGGTTATAGTACCAATGTCTCTGTTTATTATAAAGTGAGATGATGACTGGTATTCTTTCCAGACAGCCCCAAACTGTCCCAGAGAAATTAGAAGTGAAAATAATTTATGTCACAGTGCTGAGGAAATGAAATACCCAGTGGTCAAGAAATAAATATGTCAAAGCTTCTAGGAAAATATGAAGTGGGAATGTTGCTTCAGTCTGTGTGGACCTACTCACTGCCTTTTACTGTGGAACCAGCTTTAATATTTTTGACCTCACCATATCGCATGTACGATCTTAATTCCCTGGCCAGAGATCGAACATGTGCCCACTACACTGGAAAGACTGAATCTTAACCACTGGACCACCAGGCCAGCCCCCAGAACCAGCTTTAGATGTCAATATTCTGATTTATATTAAGTTTCTTTCGACCTACCTAACTTATAAATCAACACTTTAGTTTATAGTAACCCTATTTAGACCTATCTGAAGTTATACACAACAGTAGGATTTTGACTTTGCAGTTATATTGTGATGGATGATAATGCTCTCCCAAGTCATCACAGATTTGGAGACAAATTGGAGGTCATTTTAACACCAGCATCTTCTTCCCTGACTACTTGAACAATTCTATATTGTCAGTCTCTTTGGATAAAAAATATTTTTAAATTTATGAAAAAAACCATCCAGGACACAGAAACAAGCTGGGCTTCAGAGTGCATCATCCAGGAAGTCCCGCACAGTATACTGCAGGTGGCAAACGAGTGTGAAGTCCACAGTCAGAATGAGAAGTAGCTGACACCAACCTCGTCTGGGAACTGGGGACCAGTGCAGTAATGTGATTATGATAATGATTCCACAACCCTTTGTGTGCTGCCTGTGTTCCCTGTAATTCACTTTTTGGAATCGCACAGTCTCTGTCTCTGGGCTCATCAGCTGGCCCAGCTTTTGTGTTCCTGGTCTGTCATCTCTCCCCTATCCGGGAACCTCTGAGTGCCTTGCTAAATGAATTCATTGTGGGAACAAAGATGGGGTGGTCGAATAGAGATGGCTATCTTTTGTTGTCAGACATTCAATCCCATATAGCAATCCAATTACTTAAGCTGTTTCTATCAGTCTTATTAGGGCTGGCCATGGAGGCTGGCTTGGATGCTGATTGCTGTGTCTCCAAAGAATGTGGTGGAACAGATTAACGCTTTAATGAGAGACTTTCTGAAGGCCAGATCTTTTCCATTGTATATATACTGAGATCTAGGAATCATTTTTAGGCAAAAGCCCGGAGTCACTGTTACAATGACTGATCAAAGGATGGCTGGAAATCTGTACAACTGCTTGAAGAAATTTTATGGGTTATAAAATATTGGCATGGCTTCTGTCTGTTATGGGCTATCTGCTAAAAATCTTTGGTAGGCTGGGAAAAGGAAATTGCTTATTGGCATTTATTCTGTGGGATGGATATCTTTGGAGTTTGCATTTGAACTCTTTCCTCACTGTGTTACAGGTCAAATTCTATGCTCAGTGCTAACATTCCAGGAATGTGGACTGCACAAAATCAACACAAGCCTTACTCTATATTCTGCTACTCAGAAAAACAGACTGTGAGAGGGTGGCTCAGACAAGGGTAAATGGACGATCGCTAAGAACAGATAGCAAGGGTGGGGTAAGATTGCCGTGGTTAATGTGTAAGGTTGAAACTTGATGTTAGAATGAAAGTTAGGAATTAAGTTGGAGAAACAGCTTGGGAAACTCTTGCTCTGGCTGTTGAGAAAAGATGATATTGGGGTTTTGTTTTGGCAATTAGTTTTCATGTTGAAAGAAATGATATCCAGGCTTTATAGGTCATGCCTATGGCTCTGGGAGTATTTCTGAAATATCAGATGCAAAGAGCTTTTATTTTAAAAGAAGGGCAGCTACTCCTATTTGGAAGGTTTTAAATAAATAGAAAAACTTTCTTTTTCATATAAATATCTTATTATTTCAAACAGGCATAAAAGCACTCATTACTCAGCTTCAGTAATTAATTGTAGCTAATCTTTCACTTACACTTTCTAATGTTTCTGGAAAACTCTGACCTTGTATAATTTCACCCAGGACTACTACACTGTAAAAAATGGGAACTCTTTAGCAAAACTTCAACTGCAATAGCATTATTGTGCCTTAAAAACATTAATAATAGTTTCTTTTTCTTTTTTGAACAATAATTTCTTAACAGCCAGGAATTTTTACTTAATTAAAATTCTCATAAGCATAAGATACTAAGATATTTGGCCAATTTTTGGTAAGTATTTTTGGCATGGCATATTTTAGATTATTTTAATTTATTTTATTTTTTTGCATGCCAATTGTTTTATTTATAATGCTTATTTGGATGACAGGGCCAGCCAGTGTTTGGCTGTGTCTGTATCATCACTCCACAATGCAGCGAAAAGATTGGACAGCTGGGGAAGCTGCACCCCAGTCAATGGGCTTCCGGTACTCCTTCTTGTCCAGCAGGTACTGCCTGCCGCGGTAGTTGGGCAGCTCATAGAAGATCCAGGCACCCTCCAGCACCTTACAGGAGTGGACCTCCCGCATGTAGAACTGCTCCATGATGGAAGGGCAGTCTTCCATGGTCTCATACATTTGACCATTAAAATCCCCTTTCTCAAAGATCTGAATCTTATACTAGCCTCCACTAGACAGGTGAACAGCCCTGCAGGAGCTGAGGCGGTCGTTGAGGCCCATCCAGTGCTGGTACTCGGGATACTTGCCCCGGGGTAGGATGTACATGTATGCAGCAAAATTGGGCCTTTCATACACAGCCCAGGTGACTCCTTCCACTCTGATGGAGTTGCAGCGGCTCAGGTACATGTGGATAATTTTAGATAATAAATGCATCTTTTTCCCAGGAGGCTATTGCTCATCTCCTTCTATGCAGACTTCCAGATTCCATAAAGATGTTAGAATAAGAATAAATTCCGTTTGTATGGAATTTTGTAGTTTTTAAAATAATTTTATGTGTGTAGATATTTTGGTCGTTACATTAACCTCTACTAAACAGCTGAATGTATTAGAGATAAAGAAACAAACATAACTGGTACTTGAATTTAACTCTTTGACCTCAGCAAAATGTTCTTTCTCCTTTACTGCTGATTTTCACTCTCTTTCAATATAATGTGCTAAGTTGTGTCTGATTCTCTGTGACCTCATGGACTGTAACCCACTAGGCTCCTCTGTCCATGGGATTCTCCAGGCAAGAATACTGGTGCACTTCTCCAGGGGATCTTTCTGACCTGGGGATCAAACCTGCATCTCTTTTGTCTCCTGCTTTGACAGGCAGGCTCTTTACAAATACTGCTAATGATTTCTATCAAAAAGTAAAATTCCATCGGCTTTGTCTTAGACTGAATTTCAGATACTGATTATACTGCTCAGGTATATATGATCTTAAGTGAATTATTAACCAAGTGGAAGCCCAGTTTCCTCATCTGTAAACTGGTGAGTGTAATGATGTAACTGTACATTATCTGCTTACAGCAGAATAAAGTGAGGATGAACGAAGGGTAGCAGAGGATGCCTAGTTCCTTGTAACTTTGCTTCTCAGATAATGGCCTGGATGCAACCCCACCTTTCACAGTGTGACTTTATACCTACTTCCTCACATCTTGAATCTGAGCTGGACTTGTGACTTGCTTTGGCAGGTAGAATCAACAGAAGTACTGTCTTGCCATTTCCTAGGTCAGGCCTGAAGACGCTGTGTGTGCTTATCTGTTTTCTTGGATGCCTGCCCTGACCATACAAGCCTTGGCTAGGCTGCTGGGCGGTGAGAAATGACCTGGAGAGCCCAGTTGTCTCAGTGGAGACCACCCTAGATCAGTCTGTAGTCAGTAACCTTCACAATATGTGAGAAAGCTTAGCTAACATCAACAGAGTTCCCTCTCTACATAGCCTGACGCTGACCACACATGTGTGAGTCCTGCCAAGACCAGAAGAGCAACCCAGCAGACCTGGACAATTATGAATGGTAATACATGTTTATTGTTTTAAGCAACTAAATCTGGGGGTGACTTGTTATACAGCAATAGCTAACTGATACACAATAATTAGAGAGACATTAACATTTATTAAATTCGAGGGGAATTAGATAATGCTTCCATTCTCTTACCCTCATTCAATCCATCTGTTTTGTAAATGTTAGACAGATCACCTCAAGAAAGTGATTTTTTACATGTTTCTGTCTACTGTTTACAACTTTGCAGCCCTTCATTCCTGTAGGAAGTAGCTCAAAGTCTTCAGCATATGACTCAGCAAAATCTGACTCCAACTACCTTTCTGTTATTTTCTTCCAGTACTTTCCTATGCTAATTTTTTTCTAATAAACTTCTTTTTATGAACATCCAACTTTAAGTGTTTCTTTTTGTGCTTTTGCTCTGTCTCTAAGTCTCTACCTAAAGTAGTCTTCCTTCTGGCTACATGCTATTCAAGGGAGCTCTTAACTTCTTGAAAGCTTTCCCCAGTGCCATTAGCCACATTATTGGCAGCGTGTCTTTACGTCACTGGCTTAGCAATGAGCCATTTTTGCCTTCTGACAATTTATGTTTCATCTGCTCTTATTGTAAGATTTTCTAATTATATCCCTCTTGGTGAAAAGCATCATGCCTCATGTTTTTGTATCTAAGACAGTTGTTAACACAGAGAGTTCAAAAAGTATTTGGTCACTGTTGAATCGAAGGTTAAAGGGTATGATGGTACATATCCATAGAGATAAAGGGGAGATGGTTGTGGCATGAATAAATTAGGAAGGCCTCTTGGAGAAAGAGAACTTGTGATGGATCCAGAAGCCTGAGCAGAACTTCAGAAAATAGGAGGAAGTAGAGAGAGGGCATATGTATAGTAAAAATGCTTGGATGCAGGAACCAGCACAGTGGGTATATTAGTTAGGATGGGCTAGCTTGTGATACAGCAACAACCATCCCCCAAATCTCAGTGACAGAGGCAATGGAGTATCACATATCAGAAGGAGGAATCTGCTGAAACTCATCTTCACTTAGGGATCAGAGTAATGGGGTTGCTACCATCTGGAGTTAATAGGTCTTTGTGGCAAAGAGGGGAAGAGATGAGAAAAATAAATTGCTTCTTAAATACTTTCACCCAGAGGTTGTATATGTCAGTTCTGTCTGCTTAGAATTCATTGGCCAGAGGTGATCACATGGCCACACCTAACTTCATGAGTGCCTGGCTGGAGAGGTTTAAAAGATATTAGTAAGTAGTTTTAATCCTCTTGGGTAGTGGGAAGTGGTAGCCTGGGAAAAACTAGCCTAATTAGATAAAGGTTACACAGTGGAGAAAGCGTAAGAAATTAGATGGATTGGATAAAATGGGACAAAATTATGGAGAGTCTTTTGGCCCAGGAGGAGGAATTTATTGTTGACATTAGGCAGTAGGAAGCCATTGTAGATTTTTGAACAGTGAAAGGGCATCATGACAGCTGTGTTCAACCAAGACTAACTTTCATCTTGAAAATAGGATGAAGAGGAGACTGATAGGGGGCTGTTTCATGAACTTTAAGGCTTGAAGTGCTGAGCAGTGGTGGGGACTGAGCTAAGGGGGGTGTCTGTGTATGTGTGTGTGTAAGAGAGATACAAGATACTTCAAAGTGAGCTGCCGCAGGATTTGGTGATGGATCGAAGTGGTAGACTGAGATCTGTAGGATCGATGTCTTTAGTATATGCAGCCCCTTTCCTAAAGTAGGAAGAGGATGAGCAGGAGGATGAGAGTCAAGCTAACTCATACACTAAGCTAGTTTCAGACCTTCTGAATCTGTGTGGACCTCATAAAATAGTGGTTGAAACAAAAAAGAGAGGATTTCATTCAAGTCACAAGTATAGTGTGTGTGTGTGTCCACCTGTGTGTGTGTACAAAGAAAAATAGACTTCCTTGGATCACTTCAACGCCCTGCTCATTTCTTTATAAAGCTGCAAGAACCAACAAATGCAGAATTTTGATTTTGTTTTCTACTGAGACATGCAAAGCCACTGGTGCCTGCTTTCTTTGGTTTAAAAAAAAGAGTTGGAAAGGTCATCCAAGATAGGAATAAATAGAGGCAGAGGCGAATCAATGTTTAACTTGGAAATATTTTTCAGTTAATCATCTCTGACCGCTCACACTAAGAGGGCAGTCCCGGAGTGCTGGCACGCTTGTACTGCAAGCCACCAAGCTTCTAGTAAAAGAGCCAAATGTCAGGATCTGTACAATCAGAAAGTCTGTCTACTATAGGTTTAACCTAAAATGGGGAGGAAATCTTCAACAAATGTATATCTAGGGCTATTCTGACTTATAGATTTTTGCTTCCAAGTCAGAAGTCATGAAGCCATAAGATTTTCCTTGTTTGGGAGATTATCATTTAAAAGTTGGGATTTTTACCTGGTAGGAAATTTGTTGAAATGTGTGGAAAATCATCTTGAAATCTGTTTTCTGGCTTTCTTTTCCTGTTTCTCCTGTTGGTATATGTAATTTTACAGAATACTACATAATATGGTTTCTTAGTTGGGGACTGTTTTGGTGACTTTTTTGGTCACTTTATCAAAGGAAGCCAATCAATAATAAAAGTTTGGAAACTTTATGGGCCCTGCAGATGGTCAGTGATGAGGAAACGTGATGATTTTGACAGGCTGTGTTCACTCTCTCTTCTGTAGGAGGTGAAATAATGATCTATCAGACAAAAGAGGTAACTTATCTGGCCTTTGAATATAATGTTCCCGTTACGTTCATGTAAAGCCCAGCTTGTAAAGAGAACTCTTAATCCAAGCATCAGCCTTGACTTAAGGCCATTGTGCTTGTGAGCCTCAGAGCACATAGTATGTTCTTTTGCAGCCCAGCACTCCAGAGAGTTCCATGTACCACAGACATTGCTTTCTGAGCAGAGAGTAATGTGACCAGTGCCAAAATAATAAACACTTTAGCAGTGCAAAGATGTATTTCTCTTAGGAGACCCAGTCTTTCTAGCATCTCATTCTAGACAGGTGAAACAGCTTGTCATAATTTAACAGCAGGGAAATTCAGTGAAGCTGTGCTTGAATTAAGGGATGTTTTAATTTTGGTTTTGCCTTTGTGTGTGTGTATGTGTATGAGCTCTTCAGTTGTGTTCAACTCTGCGACCCCATGGACTATAGCCCACCAGGCTCCTCTGTCCATGGGATTCTCCAGACAAGAATGCTGGAGTGGGTTGCCATTTCCTTCTCCAGGGGATCTTCGCAACCCAGGAATCGAACTCGGGTCTCCCACATGGCAGGCAGACTCTTTACCATCTGAGTTGTCAGGGAAGCCCTGGTTTTGCCTTTGGGGAGCTTTAAAAAAATCTGATTTTGAATGCTTTTGAGGAATTCACATAGATTCTATGGATTTTACAGGAAATATAAAATACTATGTTACATGTGTCTCATATTCAAAAGAACAAATTCTATATCTTTTATGTTCTTTTGGGGTGAATGGACAGCAAGATCCTGATGGAACACTAAAAAAAAGTCTTTTATTATGGATTGGATCTTCAATCTTATAATGTCTTTAAATGATGTCACTTTAGATTTTTATTGTTAACAATCCCATTGTTTGGGCTTCCCAGATGGCTCAGCAGTGAAGAATCTGCCTGCAGTGCAGGAGACCTGTGTTCAGTGCTTGGGTTGGCAAGATTCCCCTGGAGAAGGGCAAGGCAACCCACTCTAGTACTCTGGCCTGGAGAATCCCATGGACAGAGAAGCCTGGCGGACTACAGTACATATGACCACAAAGAGTCAGACATGACTGAAGTGGCTTAGCATGCACGCATCCCATTGTTTGGGACCTGGGTTTCAGACTTCTTATCTTGTACTATATCCTTGGTCATCACCTTGGTCCACCAGTACAATTTGGCCATGAGATTATTATTTATTTATTTAGGTCAAAATAAGAGGTATGTTTCCTTCCTGTTGCAGGATTCAGTCTCCTTCAGATTTTCCTGAATAGAGGACAGATTGCCTGCGCATCAGCTAGCTATTGTTACATAACAAGTTACTCCAAACTCTGGCCTAAAAGAGTACAATTTATTGCTCTTGGGTCAGATGGACCGCTCTTATGCTCTTGGTAAAGGTCACCACCCATCTCCTGCCAGCAGTGGGCCAGTAGTGGGCTCTGCATTTCTAGGCTGACTATGGGCTGGTCTGAAGTCACCTTGAATGGGCCAGGGGGTGTCTTCTTCATGAAGTCTCTCATCGTCCAGCAGACTTGTCTGGACCTGTTCACATGGTGGTGATAAGGATCTGAGAAAGAAGCATGAGTGTCTTTTCAAGACTGCACACTGACACCTCCATTGAAAGTTGACCAGCAAGCCACATGGCCAGTCTAGACACAAAAGGTAAGGAAGTAGACTTCCTTTTGATGGGAGGAGCTGTAGAGTCTCTCTTTTTTTTTTTTTTATTGTTTTTGCCATACATTGTCATGATATCACCATGGGTTTACATATGCTTCCCCTCCGGAACCCCCCTCCCTCCTCCCTCCCCCCCGGGAAATCTCGCTGCACCAGTCCCGAGCATCAATCCTGGGCTGGCGATTGATTATTAGTAGAGTCTCTTGAAGAGAGTGTAGATACAGGGAGGCAATTACTTGGTGTCATCAGCGCAACCAACTGATTGCATCATGCTGCTGCTGCTGCGAAGTCACTTCAGTCGGGTCTGACTCTGTGTGACCCCACAGACGGCAGCGCACCAGGCTCCCCCGTCTCTGGGATTCTCCAGGCAAGAACACTGGAGCGGGTTGCCATTTCCTTCTCCAGTGCATGAAAGTGAAAGTGAAAGTGAAGTCGCTCAGTCGAGTCCGACTTCGAGACCCCATGGACTGCAGCCCACCAGGCTCCTCTGTCCATGGGGTTTTCCAGACAAGAGTACTGGAGTGGGGTGCTATTGCCTTCTCTGGATTGCATCATAATGGGAAGTGATCATCAACAAGGCTGGTGATCTCTGCCCCAGGTGAAAGGTCCATGACTTATAGCCAATTGCTAGAGCCATATTTCCACAAGTGCAGTCTGTAGGTGCTGAACCTCCCACAGCAGAGTCACTGTAGGATTTGAGGTGCCCTAAACCTACTGCATTATATTTTGGGGTGAGTCCCACAAATCTGCATGTTAATCAGTATTCCCAACCCTACACCACAACACACTCAGGTTTCCGAATCTTTGCTTTAGATTCTCCTATTCAACATGATGAAAACATGTAAAAGGATATGTTTTTTCAGATACATAAAATTTACTTTGAGTTGAATCACAAAAAATATAGCTAGACTTTTCCAATGTATTGCCTTAGACAAATTGTTACCTTTTCCCAAATTATGATAAGTATATGACAAAATTATATTAAGTAATAAACTCATGCTGGTAGGATAATCACTACTTTTGCTCCTTTGATTTGTACCTGCAAAGGTTCCCTAAAACCTGATGCATCTCAGGCCATTTCCCCTTCCTCAACGATAATGTCCGAGTCAACATTCCTTTGGTTTCTTTCGCAAGAAGACTCAGAAACCTACCAAGATGTTACCCTCTCTAGGAGCCTATGGTATAACAAAGATGAAATATTCATAAATTTATATTTCAGGAGAAAAGTACATAGATATATGGGAGTCATAGGTTTTATCCAGTGCTTCCTAGCTTACGAGTAGGGACGGAAGATACTGTTATATGTTTAAAATCTATCTTTATCCTCCACTCAGAAGTCTTCAGTGGGAGTCATTCAGACACCCTTCAGGTAGAGACCAACTCTGCATATGTGTGTATGTGTGTGTGGTGTGTGTGTATGTGTTTGAGTGGTATGTATATGTGTGTGTGTATTAGTGTGGGGGGTCTATGTGCCTTTGTTTGTATGTGTGGTGTATGCATGTGTGTGGATATATGTGTGTGGTGTGTCTATGTGAGTGTGTGGTGAGTATGTGTGTTGTGTGTGTGTATATGTGAATGAGTGGTGTGTGTGTGCATGTGTAGGTATGTGTGTGTGTGTTGTGTGTGCACAGTGTGTAAATGTGTATAGGTATGTGTGTGTGGTGTGTGATGTCTGTGTATGTACGTGCCTGTGTGTCTGTAAGTGAGAGTAGTTCTATCATTTCACTGGAAACTGCCCTTGAGCCATAGACTGAAAATTTAAGTTATTCTGGAAGAAACTTTGGGGATCAAAATGCATTTTAATGAACACTCAAAGGAAATAAACCTGAAAGAAGCAAAAAGAGCTTTATTTTATTTTATTTTTAAAAAATTTTCTTTATTTTATTGTGTTGGTTTTGCCATACATTGACATGAATCCACCATGGGTATACATGTGTTCCCCCTCTAGAACCCCCCTCCCTCCTCCCTCCCGATTCCCTCTCAAAAGACCAGTTCTCTAGTTAAACTAGTCTCCTTGATTCCAGTCTTTATTGGAACAAATTTAGCCTGTGCAGAGACCAGACTGGTCATCTGGAAGCAGCCTTGGCCTCATCATTCTCCCCCTTTGCTTGAAAACCCTTCATGACACCAATTGCTTCCCTGGGTTGTCAAATCCAAATACATCAGGGGTGGAGAAAAGCACAGAAAGTGAGTGAGGCTGCGTGGTTATGAGTAATAGCAGGGGGGGGGGGGGGCGGTCTGTGGGAAACTGGAAAATGGAAGTCTCATTGAGAAGTACTCAAAATCATATTTTTAAAAGAAAAATTGGGCCTAACCAAAAGAATACACACATGGCTTAATTCATGTCTTAAACCACCTGTGTGCTACCTCTGGGCTGGCTCAAGTTCAAGCATAATAATCTGGCATTTAAGATTCTCTGTGGCCTGGCTTTCCTGGTGGCTTAGATGGTAAAGAGTCTGCCTGCAGTGTGGGAGACCTGGGTTCAATCCCTGGGTTGGGAAGACCCTTTGGCGAAGGGAACGGCTACCCACTCCAGAATTCTGGCCTGGAGAATTCTATGGACAGAAGGGTCTGGAGGGCTACAGTCCATGGGGTCACAAAGAGGCAGGGTAACACGACTGGGTGACTTACTTTCATAGAATGGCCTAACGCAGTGTGGTGAATAGAGTAAGGTTTTTCCGGTTCACTTCTTTAAAAGATGCTTTTGATGTGGACCATTTTTAAGTCTTTACTGAATTTGTTGCAATATTGCTTCTGCCTTATGTTTTGGTTTTTGGCCACTGGGCATATGAGGTCTTAGTTCCCTGACCAAGGATCAAATCTGTGCCCCCTGCAGTGGAAGTGCATAGTCTTAATCACTGGACAGCCAGTGAAGGCACTTTGTGCTCGTTTTTAGGGCAACGAGGTGTAGGGAATGATCACTGGGCGGTGGAGTTCTTGGGACTGAATTCTGATTCCACCACCCACTGGTCCCTACAGCCTCAGATGAGTCATGTGTGTTTTTCACATGTGCAGTGTGTTTTGTGATGCCTGCGCTGCCATGCTCATCTGTTTCCTAGGAACATACAGTCATACCATTCAGAGCTGTGCCACCAGTTTGGCAGCCACTGCCCTCGCGGGGCCACTGAGCACTTGGCATAGTGTTAGTGCCACAGGGGAACTTGGTTTTTTAGTTGCCTTCAAGTTTAATTCATTTAAATTGAAATTGAAAACCTGCTCGATTTAGTTTTCAGAAAACTTTTCAAAGAATGACTGGAATAGCTGAACTTATCAATCAAGTTTTTTTAGCTGTAATTTTTTTCTGAAATAAAAATGCAGATCAAACATTTTTCATGAAAATTCAGCATCTGAATTGAGAGATCTAAATGGTACCAAAGTACACAGTGGATTTTGAAAATTTAATACAATAAAGAACATAAAACAGCTCGTTAATAACTTTTTATGTTGACTACATGTTAAGTAATATTTTGGACATAGTGGGTTAAATGAAGTATAGTTTTTTTTCCTTTCCAACCCTTACACCCAACCCCCCTCCCTCAATTTAAGTATATTGTTACATTGATTTCACCTCTTTATATTAAAAAAAGTTTTAAAATATCACATGTGGCTCACATTATATTTCTATTCAGCACTGCTGATCTACATGAAAACTTTTAATAAACGATGATGTTTTATCAGCAATAAATACTGTACAAGGAGAGTACAATATTTGTAAGAGTAGCGATTACATCTGTCTTGTTCCCCATCTTATAACTGGGGCCCAGCTTGTTCCCAGCACAAAGCAAAGGTGATAAGATCCTTCAAACAAATGAATATTTAAATAAGTGTAAATATTTATGAAATGATCACATATTCAAATGGTTGGTCTGTGTTGCACTGTCTATAAAATAAGGGACCTGTAAAATGATATCAAAGTGGCTTCCAGCTCTAAAAGACAGAGAAACTGATTGACAAGGTAGAACAGTACAGTACCACAGGCTGCCACCCTCTGTGTAGATGTGGCAGCCCTCTCACTTGGCTGCCCTGTTGGGATTTTCATAGAGTATCTTTAAATACAACGCATCCCAATGCAAGCAAGACAAGCAACTCTTCATTGCATGACAAGAAGTAACTCGTGTTGCCAGACTGTGATTAGGAATGAGGGAAGTAAGCAACCTGGTCATGTTGTCTTTGCTAATTTTGCTTTTCAGTCAAACTACAGTTTTATTGGAAAAATCACTTTCGTAGACTTTCAGATGGGAAAGTGTTTTGTGTATCTGAATATTCCACACCTTGAAGTGCGAATTTGCTCTGGGGAAGTCACATGCTTTCTTGGAGAATGAATTGTCACCTCACATGTTCCAGCTGTCCTCCAGGAAATCTGTTTATTTTTAGTGAGCAAGATAAACCCTAGAGGGGTAAGTGTAGATTCCCTCACTTTCTTTCATTATGTATGGAGTTGAGGATTCTCTTTATAATTAGCATGTCTGGTTTCTGAGATCCCTAGAGCTCCTCTTGCAAGAAAAAGTGTATATGGTTGTAAATTCTACGTTTAATGTATGTATATGTGTTTCTGTTTCCATGGAAGATGTTACAGTCTGCTTTTTTGCCATATATGAGATTTCACATTTGAAAGACCAGCTTTTTCTTTCTTTATAGTGCTGTGTTAGTTTCTACTGTATAGCAAAGGGAAGCAGCCACAGGCACACAGATAATCCGTCTTTTTTAGGTTTCCTCTCCATTTAGAGGAAAGACCAACTTTCATTCCCTGGGATTAAAGGTGAGAAGCTATACTGTGTTGTGGCATTTCTTTGGAAATGAATGGGAGCTTGGCATTTTCCTCTGCTTCTTACTGATGGAAGTTGTGAGGATTCCAGTGTCTTCCCCTGAGAGATTATCTTCCCTTGGCTGCCATCCTAAGTTTTGAGATGTTTATTCTAAAAGCAATTTAAACAAAAGGGAGGAAATGCCCTGGACTAGTGGCTGCATGTAATCATCATGAAAAATGCTTGATACTGAATCAAAGAAGTAGAAGATGTTATCCATTCTATACACTCTTATCTCTTGGGATGGGACTCTTTGGAGAAACGAGGATAAAAGAGAAGTGTGTTGGGGCAGAACTGGCCCATTCATGGTGCATGTATTTCCCTCTGTCCTTTTTATTGTTGCTCTGTGAATGAAGAAACCTGATGAGTTGTGTGCTAAGACAGTTTAAGGGTTTTTCTACATAAAAGGGTTTCTACAAAACCCTTTCTCACTGATGGTGTTCAGTGAGTTAAGTTTCTACAGTGTTACTTAAATAAAAAAGAAAACTCATGAGCATTATAATGAAAATGGATTCAGGCAGGAGTCCTCAATGGATACTTAACCTAGAGGTGGAGATTCCATGGAGGACAGAATACTTACATAATCTCAACGTGTCTTAAAGTACAGAAGGGAAAAGTTAACTATGCAGCCAAGACATGGGACAGCACTGTCATCAAATGATAGAAATTAGCATCATCACAAAGGGGCAAATGGTATGACAGGCCCAGAGATGGGCCACCTTGGGAAGAACACATCCTGATGGAGTATTCCAGCACCAAAGGTTATCCACGAACTGGATCCTTCATCCCTCAGATAATTGTTACAGTGGTCCTTACTGGGGACACATGATGAAATTTGTCTGTTGACTGTACATTAGATGAAAAAGTATGCCATTGTTAAATTTCTCAAATTTGATAGCTGTACTGTGGTTACATAAGACTATTCTTAGGAAAGACACATTGATATATTACAGAGTAAGGCATCAAACATGGAGTCTACTGTCACATGGTTCAGAACTAATTATATCTATATTTGTGTGTGTATACACCTATATACACACACAGAAAGAAAGGGCTGCATTAAGCAAACATAGCAAAATATTAAAGCTTGTTAAATGGGTGGAAAGGGAGTTTAGCCTTTGCAACATTAAATGTGAAATCATTTCAAATGAAAGTTTTTAAAAAATAGAGCCAACCTCCCACCACACACACATACACATGTATCTCTTGGGTCAAGGTTTTCTGGGAGAAGAATTTAGAATACAAACAGCCTGAACATTAGAGGGAAAATGTGAGGATGAACCATGGAAGCACCTTCTCATAAATATTGTTGGAAGCAGTCATTTTACGATGACAGACTCCAGGATTTCTGGGTCCATCAAGGTAATCCTGTTAAAGAAATTTCAGATGCCTGCAAAGCCCCAAGAGTCCAGGGTGTAGGGTGATGAAGCCCTGGTTGGAGGGTTGATTTATTGGCTGGCTTAACCCGCTTGTTACCGGGAACTTGCAGAGCAGTGGTCTGGGTCAGGGCTGTGTGCCCTGAGCTGTCCCTCCGGAGGCAAGGAGCGCATGCGCGCTCCTGTAAGTCGCATTGCAGGGCGGAGATTAGCCAGCCACCTTCTGTTAATGCCCGGGCACGTCTGCGGTGGCTCTGCCGTCGCTTGTGAAGCATGTGAAGGGAAAGTCGTTCTTCGTGCAAGCTCTGGCATCCGGATAGCGACCATCAGTGACTCACGAGGTTTTAAGTGTGCAAGCTTGCCTTTCCTGTCGACTCAAGGCTGAGACAGTGCCCCCTTGGACGCTGTTAACAGAGCCTTCTAGAAAGGGGAGCGCTTGCTACCCAGCCCATTAGCATGAGAGAGAATGAAGCTGTTGTTCAATCAGTCCTGAGAAAAATCTCAGTGGGATCTCCTTTAACAAACACCTGTAATCTGGGGTTACCCCAACACACAGTTAATTCTTTATACAAACCTTTGTCGTGCTTTTGGAAGCATCCTGTGGGGGTTACATAGAAAGATTCAGCTTTTTATTACTTAATCACATCACTCAGTGTTAGAGGTTTTCATTGTCTCATAAAATGCTTTCCAGGGGTAAGGAAAGGGGGTTTGGAAGAAAATTTGTTATTGACTTGCCTCATTTCCAATTTTGTGAGCTTTCAAACAAAAATTGTTGTGTTCTCTTTTTATTTGTTGATTAAAAAAAATATGCCTTTTGGGCAGGCAGGATTGGTTCATTTCCATGGCCATTTTGTCCTGATATCAGTATGCTCTAAGAATTATTTTTCTTAAGTGTAAATGGCATAGAGAGCTATAAATTATCCACATGCATTTGACTATGACAGTAATTATTTTTGAGTGTCACAGATCAAAAACACAGCAGAGGATGGAGCCAGTGTGGATCTAGCAAGCTTTCAAAGGTATTTGCTTTAAAAGAAAAATGAAGTCCTAAGATGAAGGCTTCTACTTTTCAATGTGCTGTGCAGAATTTCAACCTCATGATCTCTTATCAGCTCTGAAATGGGACACGGTTGTTGTCTTTGCTTAGCAACAGTTTTAAAAGTTTCCATTTTTAGTTCCATGGGTAGGGCTGTGATTGTTTTTTTTACATGATTTGAATTGTTTTACAGGGGGCTCTCGGTTCAAGTCGGACACTACAAAACTCTACTTTTTCACTTAGCACCTAGAAAAGAAGTCAAAGAACAAAAGAAAAGGATTTTATTTTTTCCACGAAGACTAGACTAGAGACACACCTAAGCACAGCATGAAGCTTTCTAGCAGGGAGTTCATTTTCCATGTATATGACTTATTTGGCAGAGTAATATGGTCCCAAGGCTTCTGATTTAACTCTCTTAAAAAAATTCCATGGCTTCGCATGCAAAATGGGTGTGGGATTTCTAAGGCATAATTGCAGTGGAGGCAAAAGCTCTTTGGAAGCCTGACGATTAAGGTGGATGACAGATCTCTTTCTGAACAGAGAGATGCTGGTGTCTCTCTGGGAAATGCTGGTCTGGAGAGGAAGCAGGAGGGTTCATTTCAGTGCCTGGTAAACTGGGGCAACTATCTGGAGTCCTTGAGGCAG
This sequence comes from Antilocapra americana, assembly GCA_007570785.1. Classification (NCBI taxonomy): domain Eukaryota; kingdom Metazoa; phylum Chordata; class Mammalia; order Artiodactyla; family Antilocapridae; genus Antilocapra; species Antilocapra americana. Next base: position 794,032 of record ML663049.1, read on the forward strand.
TGCTGCCTTTCGCTGGGTATTTCTTACCTGGATTGTACCTTTCTTCTAAGAAAGAAGAATGGTTTCTTGGACTATTGGTCTTCTTTAGCTGGTGGGGTGTTTTGAGGTGTGTGCATGTGTATCTATGTGTATATATATATGCACATATATACTTTTTTTAAGTTGGATAATTTCTAAATTTATTCTTCATTCTTAAGAGCCTGTGGTATGAGTGCTTCTCTCGTGTGGCGGGAGCAAGTCTCAGTCAAGTGAGAAATAAACAGAAGGCTTTCTCTTTGCAGACCTTCCCACAGGATCCATTTCTTCTCCTCACTGTTCACAACAGTGACAGAAAAGGAGATAATTTTCCTTCTCTTTCTCCTTCATGTTCTGGCAACTGGACAACTTTCTCTTGGGACCAAAAGCATTAAGGCTGACCCTGGGTTTCCTCAATGTGGCAGATTGACTTTGCTTAAAGAACCTAGTGAAACTCCTCTGGGAACACCAGGGCCACCAACTTCTTTCCAAAAACACTGACTATCTACAAGGTTTATCCATGCATGGTGCTTTTTTCCACCAGTTCTTTTAATGGCACCAAGCTCTGGCTGTATTGTAAACTATGTCTACTCATTTACTACATTAAGAAAGAAGCAGGTATTTATTCCATTTCGTGAGGTGCTGATTGGTTGTAAAATGTCCTTGTAAAATTTATTCTTGCTGTTAGCCTCGTTTGTACAAAGAAAAAGTGTTTGGAATGTTCCAGAACTGCTGAGCAGTCACAGAGCAGTCACTCCGACAGCCTCGCGTTTGTTGAATTATTAGAAAATCCTGAGCCTGTGAGAATGCCAGGAAGCCTCCTAGTATGCTCCTCTGTCTCGGGGTGGATCAGCCACTCGAAATGGTCATGCATGTTACTGGGGCTTTCCTGTCTCACACCCAAGCATCTCCTGGGAACAAGATTACAAGACTCCCCTTTGTAATCTAATATGATATGTATCAACTTATGCACGAAGAATTCACCCTAAAAACTAAGCTGACATCTTTCTGGACTGACTTAAAGCCAATTTTTGGTTGTTCTCCTCTGTGATAGGGGACTTTGATCTAATAACACTCCATACATTACTTAGCCACCCTGAGGGGCCAATCTTGGTGCCTTTAACCATTTCTCTCCTCTGCTCTTTTCCAAATCTATAACCAGTTTAGTTTTTGTCTTCTTTAAACAATATATTCTTTAGATGTCTATGACTCATTTGTTTTTTTTTTTTAAGGTTTTGTTTTGTTTTAAATTGAAGTATTGCTCATTTGCTTTTCTGATGGCTCAGCAGTAAAGAATCCACCTGCAAGGAAGGAGACAAAAGAGATGTGGGTTCCATCCCTGGGATTGGAAAGATCCCCTGGAGGAGGAAATGGCAACCCACTCCAGTGTTCTTTCCTGAAAAATTCATGGACCGAGGAGCCTGGTGGGCTACAGTCCATGGGGTTGCAAAGAGTTGAACATGACTGAGCAAGCAAGATAGCTAATTATAATGTGTTAGTTTCAAGTATACAGCAACATATTGATATGTTCTTTTTCACATTCTTTTCATGTGTAGGTTGTCACAAGATTTTTTAACTTTCAAAATTTTGTGCTTCTTCTGTTCATGCTCCCAGTGTTTCCTTTTTAACCCACATGCCAGCTGTGCCTCATTTAGGCAGGCCAAGAACATACATGTTACCCTGTGGTGGCACAGCCCTGTATCAGAGATGCCTGTAAAAGATGCATGCAAAGAGAACAGGAAAAAGGATCAGGCACATCAACCTGTGTTTTTCTCTAGAACACAGACTACAGAGGAAGTATATATTTAATAAGTGAATTCTGCATAAGTAAAATTTCATGTCTGTTATTTTCCTTGCCACTGTACCACCTTTGCTATTAATCTAAAAAGTTTCCTATTAAGACATTTTGAAAGTTAAAAGTGATTCCTTTTATAACCTTAGGATAATGGACTGTGTTATATTGGAGATTTTTGCATTAAGTAGACCACTTTCCTGGGGTAGAGAATTAGCAGTTTGGTTAATCTTTCAGCGACTGGTATTACCCAGAAGCTGTTGTGTTCTACAGACTAATACTGATAGAAAGGGACTTCTCCCAGAATGCCATGGGCCTTCCCAGTTAAACTAGGATGCGTGTAACTTCTTTACTTCCTGAAGCTATATCAGTTACAAATATGTGGAAACAGAGAAGATTAAGCTATTGTGGTGAATTTGTTTCTGAATAATTCATACTATTTTTCCCATGTAGAACTGTTCATTCTCCCTATCGCCTAGATAGAAACTAATTATTGAAGGCTCATTACATTTTTTCTGAATATCAGAATTCTAACCATGATGTTCGGTTTGGGAACAGGATGAGTTTTTAGTGTTCCAATAAACAGGATGTAATAAAAGTTTTATAAGGAGTCAACTCTTTGCCATGTACTTTGACCATTATGTTTCACTAATAGTGTTTTTCTATCTTTCAATGCTTGAGGAAAAATAGTTTACAATTTTAGCTTAATTATGCATGGCTCTAAGGTAAATCAGGGCTTCCCTCGTGGCTCAGCTACTGGTAAAGAACCTGCCTGCCAATGCAGGAGATGCAAGAAGCATAGGTTCAATCCTTGGTCAGGAAGATCCCCTGGAGAAGGAAATGGCAAACTGCTCCAGTATTCTTGCCTGGAAAGTTCTATGGAGAGAGGAGCCTGGCAGGCTACAGTGTATGGGATTGCAAAGAGTTGGACATGACTGAGTGCACACACACACACAGAGCTAAATCAAGATCATCTTCCAAATCATGTTTTAGTAAAAATCATCCTACCCTCAATTTTAAATCAATGAAATTTTAGGTTTTATCATCTTCCTGATAAATATCTTCCCTTCTGGAAGCATTGCTAGCAGACTGACTTTCTGCATGATTTGGTTTTCCGTCACTCTTGTTGAACGCAGTGCCATCTAGCTCAGTGGGAAGCAAGCTGTTTGAGTGCCCATGGCTCAGGAGCTGATGTTCAAGTCTGTCTGGTACACGCACCACCCCCCCCAGACTATTTGCACACACTTGGCCATTTGACTTGTCCGTCTCCTTTGTCAAGTAACTCATCTAGCATTCTGGGTATTTCTTCTCATGTCATTTTCCTGGAAATGGCTTAAGGTCTATGTTTTCTCATCTACATCATATAAAGGCTTAATCCTGGGCATAGAACAGATAGAATTCTATTAAATGCCCACCACTTTATACTCATGTCCTCCCTTTTAACAGATATAAGAATCCCTGGCTTTTCATGGCAAAACATCCACAGCCCTAATCTCTTCCTTCCTCTCCACCTCCTTTACCTTTTTAAAAAACAGCCTCAGACAGACTGATAATTTTTTAAAGTACCATGCTATACATTCTGAATGCCTTAGTGGAGGGAGGATTAAGAGGGCATATTTAAATTACTCAAGTGTTTGTTAGGTTCTACTAGATGCCAGCTACTGAGGTCAACTGAGGTTGAAATTTCACATTTCTCATCTCCAAAATGGCAGTGGTAGAGGACAAGCTGGAGCAAAGGTGTTTTGACCTTGTGTGCACATGTTATTAGAGATGATTTCACAATAGTGAACTGGAACAGAACGCTTGGGACCTAGGCTACAGGAAAGACAGTAAACAGCTGTGCCCTTCAGTGAGGCATGACAACCATTTAAGAGTGAGGGACTCTTTCCAGGCTGTCTTCAAAGACTAGAATGGAAATGTCTACTGGCCAGGGGAGGGATATACCTGGTTGAATAGGCTTCTTACTATAAACAAAACCAGAACAGTCAAGAAGACTGTGGTCTGTTGACAAGGTGATGAGACAGATGGGGCATAAATACTCTTTTTTATCTCTGTTGCCTAAAATGCTAAAGCTCTGGAAGGAGAAGTAAGAGCTAGTTAGCACTCAAGGGGTGTTTACCATGAGGCAGGAATCTATTTTCATCCTTTTATATACTATCTAATTAGATGTCATAGTAAACTTTTAAGCTAGGCACTATTACTGTGATTTTTTTCAGATGGGGAAACTGAGATACAAAAAACATGAGTACCTTGCCCAAATCCATGTAGCTCGTGGAAGTTGGAGCCAGGCAATCAGATTCCATAGAGCTGTTAACCAGAAAACGGGGCTCCTCCCTGTTTATGATGCTTCCTGTGCTACAACTTGGGAGAAAGATGCACATCTTTCTTTTTTTTCAAGGTTTTTTTATGTGGACCTTTAAAGTCTTTATTGAGTTTACAAATTCAATATTAACAGATTCAGTATTACAGTTACAATATTGCTTCTGTTTTATTTGTTTTTGCCACAAGGTATGTGGGATCTTAGCTCACTGACAAGGGATCAAAACCCGCACCCCTTGCAGTGGAAGGCAACGTCTTAACCACTGGACAGTCAGCCAAGTCCCCTTTCTTTGTTAAAAGTCAGTTTCCTAGAGATTAGAGTGGTTTTTGTCTGCTTGAACATATGCATCCAATGATACAATACAGGGGAAGCATATGATTGCTTTTAATGAGCATAGACATTTCCAGGGAATTAACTCAGAATGTGGAAACTTTTCTTATGAAACTCTCGGAGGTGGTTTTGCTCTTCCAGAAAAACAAATACTGTAAAGTTTGCACAGAAGAGCCCTGGAGCCCCCCTGGGAGAGTGGGAAGAAGTTTCTTCTTAAGCTGATTGATGGAAGCCCCAGCAAAGTGGCGTTTGATGGAAGAGGCTCGATCAAAGCCAGTAAAGCTGAGTGTAATTCCTTAAATGTATCTTTATGTAAACAGGGAGGACTCCATAGGATTTAAAAATAACACAGTCGAGTAAGTAAAACAATTGGAGATATGCATCTGATTCAAAACGAATTCAGCCACTGCCACAACATTATCTGATGAGGGAGATTTTGTGTCACATGTTCAAAGCCAGCTTTAAGTCCTTAAGAGGTATCAAAATAATCAAAGTGTTTTCTTTGCTCTTAGCTGGCTTGTGAAAGAATCATAAATGGTTAAAACGTTTGTGTTGGTCAGAAACCACAGTTGGGAAATGGAAAGAAAGTGTGTCTGTGCCGGGAGAAAGCAGGGAGAGAGGAGACTCCCACTCTTATTGCGGCCTTTCTCTAAGGACTGTAAATATCTCTGCCTCAGATCCCAGCTCCAAGCTATCAGACGCTCCTTAGAGGGGAGTATGTGTTTTTTTTTTTTTTTTTTTTAATTGGGGTACAGTTGCTTTACAATGAGTTAGTTTCTACTGTCCAGCAAAGTGAATCAGCTATACATATCCGTATATCCCCTGGTTTTTTATTTTGGATTTCCTTCCCATGCTGCAGAGCATTGAGTAGAGTTTCCTGTGCTATACAGTAGGTCTTCATTAGTTACCTACTGTAGCCATGAAATTAAGACGCTTGCTCCTTGGAAGAGAAACTACCCTCCACAATAAAAAGCAGAGATGAGAGACATCACTTTGCTGACAAAGGTTCATATAGTCAAAGCTGTGGTTTTTCCAGTAGTCAGGTATGGGTGTGAGAGATAGACCTAAAGAAGGTTGAGTGCAAAAGAACTGATATTTTGAATTGAAGTGCTAGAGAAGACTCTTGAGAGTCCCTTGGACTGCAAGAAGGACAAACCAGTCCATCCTAAAGGGAATCAGTCCTGAATATTCTTTCGAAGGACTGAAGCTCCAATACTTTGGCTACCTGATGTGAAGAACTGACTCATTGGAAAAGACCCTGATTCTGCGAAAGACTGAAGGCAGGAGGAGAAGGGGACGACAGAGGATGAGATGGTTGGATGGCATCGTTGATTCAATGGACATCAGTTTGAACAAACTCCAAGAGATGGTGAAGGACAGGGAAGCCTGGCATGCTGAAGTCCAAGGGGTCACAAAGAGTCGGAGACTGAACAACAGTGTAGTATCAATGGTGTGTATATGTCAATCTCCAACTCCCGAGTAACCCCACCCCCTGCCCCCCACAGTGTCCATAAATTTGTTCTCTCATCTCAGTCTTTATTTCTGCGCCACCAGTAAGATCATCTATACCACTTTTCTAGATTCCTCATATGTGCATTGATATACAACATTAATTTTTCTCTTTCTGACAGGGAGTGTATCTTTTAATGTGAAGAGAATCAGAATTGGAAAAGGGATTCCCAAACTTGACTAATTATTGTAACTGCCTGGAATACTCGTTTGAAGGTAGAAAGTTTCAGACTCCTCCTCAGGAAGGATTTAGCAGATCCAGATTGGAATCTGGGAAAAGGAATTTTAACAAATCTCCCTAGATGGTAGTCTTAAAATCTAGCCAGGACTGGGGACCCCTATCTAGTGCACACATTTTACAGATAAGCAGAGTGAGGGTTGGCAAGGGTAATTAACATGCTCAAATTCCTATTCTAGAGGTGAGATGAAGCTAGAATTTCTTTTCTCCCCCGCTTTTTTTTTCTTTTCTTTTTTCCCTCCCCTCCCCTCCTCTCTGCCTCCTCCTCCTTCTTCTTCCAGCTTCAAAGCTTTTTTTCAAGTCTCTGAGTACATATGCATTGGCAGTTAAGGATGAGAGTGTGTGTGTGCGCCTAAGGATGAGGACCTGTCAGTGGAAGATGTTAAACGCTGGGCTGTTAATTTGAAGTGTCGTCAGATGAGTAAAAATCTCTGACTCTGGGAACTAAAATGTTTGTCCTGGGAAAATATAATTATTTAGAGCACAGTCTCCTGGGAGAAGTAAAAGGCACACACAAGAAATAAGATATATTTTTCACAGAGTTTTTCAAGAGAATATTTAATTTACTTTGTCCAAGGCTTGTCTATATTCCTGCCCTGAAAATAGGTTCACCTATACCATTTTTAAGATTCCACATGTGTGCATTAATACACAGCATTTGTTTTCTTCTTTCTGACTTACTTCACTCTGTGTGATGGACTCTGGGTCCATTCCACACCTCCACAAATGACCCAGTTTCATTCCTTCTTATGACCGAGTAATATTCCATTGCATACATGTACCATGTCTGCATCCATTCATCTGTCAATGGACATTTAAGTTGCTTCCATGTCCTAGCTATTGTAAACAGTGCCACAGTGAACACTGGGGTGCGTGCGTCTTTTTAAACTATGGTTTTCTCAGGGTGTATGCCCAGGAGTGGTATTGCTGGGTCATACAGCAGAGAATGGACGTGTGGACACAGTGGGGGAAGGGGAGGTTGGGGTGAATTAGGAGGGCAGCATGTGTGAAATAAAGAGCTAGTAGGAAACTGCTGTGTAGCACCGTGTATCAGCTGGGCACTCTGTGCTGACCTACAGGAGTGGGATCGGGGTGAGTGGGAGGAAGGCTCAAGAGGGAGGGGATGTGTAACTGACTCACTTTATTGTACAGCAGAAAGTAACACAATATTGTAGAGCAATTATACTCTGATAAAAGAATCGTACCACTCAAAAATTTCACTCAATATTTTCTGAAATAAACCTTAATTTCAAATAAAAATGCTCTCCTGTAAATGATTAACTGTTTCATGTGCTTATCTCATGTATGTGTTTATTCAGAGAGACTTTTTTTTCCCCTCAACTGCTTGCAAGACATTTCCATCAAGCTATTTGCCCCCTGAAGTCTTTCCAGAACCTCAAACTTAATACTATTTCCCTAACTTGGCTTTTCAATTCCCAGACTTGACTTGAGTTTGGTGTCCTCTCTTTCTGTGACAGCCTCCTATCTTCCAGGCTCAAAACTTTAGATTCTCCTTCATATTCTACTTGCTTCTGAGGCCCAGAATGTTGACTTCTCTGTACTGCTGTTAAGTGGCCAGTCTCCTCTCCTCTTCCATGTTGCTGGGCTTGATTTTAGGCCCCTAGTACCTCTACCTGGGTATGATGCAATAACCTCTTAATCCAGATTCCTATGTTGACACTCCCCTCTGTTCCATCATATATGCTACTACAGCCAGATTCATCTTTTAGCAACTAATCTTCTGACTCACCCAACCCTCTTAAAATGCTTGCACAGATTGAATTTACTGACAGTAGTGGTTTTTCATGTGGCTTCCTGAATGAAATCTTGTCTAGAAACTCTAGTAGGTCAACTAGATAAAAGCAGTCTGTTCTGGTCACACCAGGAGAGTATCCTCAATCATTGCGCATTCTGTCTTCATGACACCCAGAACTCAGTGGAAAAGATTTGAGTAAATGCCAGTTTCCTGAGGCTCATCTTCATGGCCCTCTGAAATCTCCTCTCAACATATTTTTTTCAATGTTACTTCTCATTTGTCCCCACTTAGTCCTGAAGATGGAGAAGGCGATGGCACCTCACTCCAGCACTCTTCCTTGGAAAATCCCATGGACGGAGGAGCCTGGTAGGCTGCAGTCCATGGGGTCGCGAAGAGTCAGACATGACTGAGTGACTTCACTTTCACTTTTCACTTTCATGCATTGGAGAAGGAAATGGCACTCCACTCCAGTGCTCTTGCCTGGAGAATCCCAGGGACGGCAGAGCCTGGTGGTCTGCCATCTATGGAGCTGCACAGAGTTGGACATGACTGAAGCGACTTAGCAGCAGCAGCAACAATCCTGAAGAGTTGAGTCAAAGGGAATTGTTATTTCCATGTACACTCTCTGCTCTCCCCATTTGTATCTTTTGCTCATATGAATATAATTCCCTTCTATTTAGTTTATGTGCCCGCCGTCTGCATATGTCTTCCAACATCCACACAGGGAGCTCTACTCAGTACTCTGTAATGACCTACATGGGAATAGAACCTAAAAACAAGTGGATCTATGTATAACTGATTCACTTTGCTCTACATCTGAAACTAACACAGCTCTGTAAATCAATTATGCTTCAAGAAAAGTTAATTATAAAAAAGACCTGCTCAAAATCTTCCTCAATCCATCCTCCCTTACTTCCAAGTAATTTCCATTCTCCTTAATGCCTTGTTGTCCATTATCTGGGTCTCTCCTAGGAATGTATCACTTTCTGCTTTATTTATAGAAGTATTTAATGCCAGTTTTCTCTCCCTTTATAGACTGGGAGTGAAGTCCTGGAAATCAGGGTAATTGATGGATTTGCCCTCGTATTCTTTCTCAGGGACACACCTTCATCTTGGTACTTGCAGTTATTTGCTGAACAAGTACCTAGTTTGTGAGCATCTTGAAGGAAGAGCTGAGGGCTTCATTATGACTGTGCATTTCCCATCATTCATCACGCAGGGCTGAGTTTACAGCAGACCTCATATTGAGTATAGAAAATCAGCAGGCACTTTACTTTACTTTGCAGCTATAATATGCTTTCCTCCCTTTTCAGATGTCTTTTGGAAGCCACAGATGGGAGACCTTCTGGAGAGCCACAAAAGAGGTATTTGTTAATCCAGTAGAGAGGTAATGGGAACACTATTGGAATCACCATTTTGTTCATGGCATTCATGGGCTAAAAGGGGTAAAATGCACTTCAGACAGAATTTTAAAATGCCTTTCCTTGTTTTGTCTTTTCCATCCTAGATCATCTTTCCAGTAAGTATTCTGTGGCATATTCCCTTTGAGGTAATTTACTGCATGTCACTGTCTTTAGGGCAGACCTTCTGAAAGGATCTGGAAAGAATCTAAACTAATGGGTTGAAACTTTTATAGTTATACATTTCTAGTGAGGTGTATAAAGGGTTTGAGTTGAAAGAGCCTGGAGGACTGTGGCAATAAGCTTCTGGTAAGGACAGAGGGAAGTCTGAAGGAATAAATTAAAGTACCAGATGCCCTTTATACTGCTAAACTTCTCAGCATGAGTCAGGCCCAATTTCTCAGCTTGGGTCACAAGTTTATCTTCTCTAAGGGTTGTGAAAGCAGCCGCAGAGGCAGGGGATGATGGATGGAGTTGTTCTGAGGAAGGATGTGCTTGGAAGACCTGTTGGGGTCTTGAAATTCCCCAGGAAGGTCCAAGCACTTCTTGTGGTCTACGTTCAGTAAGATGAAAAAAAAAAAAAAGATTCGACATAAATCATTTGACTTAATTGTATCATATAGAAAAGCTTGATTGCTTGTATGAAGTAACAATGGGGAAGTTTTTTGTGATCTCTATTTTTTAAAAGTAAAAAGAAAACATAAAATTAAATATTTCAATTAAAAATTTGATTAAATGCAAGTTACCAGTCCTCACATATAGAGTATTCTCTTAAAGATGTCAATCTCTTAAAGCATACAGGCTTAGAGATATGCCTGTTCTAACCTGTACCTCATCTCTTTCACCACTGGAATTGCCCTGAGTTTTCTATTGCTAAGAAAATCAGGTATTTTTCATTGGTATAGATGATCTTATTTACAAAACATAAATAGAAGCAGAAGTAGAGAACAATTGTTTGGAAACCAAGGGGAAAAGGCGTGAATGAGGTGAATTGGGAGATTGAGCTGGACATACATACATTATTGATACTGTGTAATAGATAAACCATGAGAGCCAGCTGTACAGCACAGGCAGCTTGACTCGGTGCTCTGCAGGGACCTAAACGGGAAGGAAATCCAGAAAAGGGGATATTTGTGTACGTACAGCTGACTCACTTTGCTGATTCATAGCAGAAACTAACAGTTTAAAGCAACGATGTGTCCCTTCAGTTGTGTTCCACTCTTTGTGACCCTACAGACTGTAGGCTTGTCAGACTCCTCTGTCCAGGAGGATTCTCCAGTCAAGAATACTGGAGTGGATTGTGATGCCCTCCTCCAGGGGATCTTCCCAACTCAGGAATTGGAACTGCCTCTCCATGTCTCCTGCATTGGCAGGCCAGTTTTTTTTTTTTTTTTTTTTTTAACACCATTAGCGCCACCTGGGAAGGCTTAAAGCAACTATACTCCAATAAAACTTAAGAAAAAGGAAATCAAATATTTTTCAATAATAACTCACTATCTCATGAAAATGGAAATAAAGTGCATAAATCATAGACCAATGATTGGACATTTTCTTTCACTTTCATCCTGAACCAATGATTGGACATTTATGTGTCATTTTTTGGTTACAATATTCACAGTAAATGTTAAATATTGGCCCATTCATTGATCTTACCATCTTTTGTTGTTGTTGTTCAGTCCCTAAATCATGTTCATCTCTTTGCAACCCCATGGACTGCAGCATGCCAGTCTTCCCTGTCCTTCACTATCTCCTGAAGTTTGCTCAAATTCATATCCATTGAGTCAGTGATGCTATATAACCATCTCATCCTCTGCCACCCTCTTCTCCTTCTGCCTTCAATTTTTCCCAGCATCAGGGTCTTTTCCAATGAATCGGCTCTGCATCAGGTGGCCAAAGTATTGGAACTTCAGCTTCAGCTTCAGTCCTTCCAATAAATATTCAGGGTTGATTTCCTTTGGGATTGACTGGCTTGATCACCTTGCAATCCAAGAGACTTTCAGAGTTTTCTCCAGCACCACAATTCAAAAGCATCAGTTCTTTGGTGCTCAGCCTTCTTCTATGGTCCAACTCTTACATCCACACATGACCACTGGAAAAACCATAGCTTTGACTATATGGACATTTTGCCTATGGACTGTATGGCAAAGTGATGTCTCTGTTTAAGAATGATTAAAGACCTCGGATAGCTCAGTTGGTAAAGAATCTGCCTGCAATTAAGGAGACTCCTGTTCATTTCCTGGGTCAGGAAGATACCCTGGAGAAGGGATAGGCTACCCACTCCAGTATTCTTGGGTTCCCTTGTGGCTCAGCTGGTAAAGCATCCACCTGCAATGTGGGAGACCTGGGTTTAATCTCTGGGTTGGGAAGATCCTCTGGAGAAGGAAATGCCAGTATTCTGGCCTGGAGAATTCCATGGACTGTATAGTTCATGGGGTTGCAAAGAATCATAAATGACTGAGTGACTTTCACTTCACTTCACTTTCAAAGACCTAGGAAATAAAATAACCACAACTTGGTTGGATTTGGATTTCAAGGATCTGTTAACATTTCTTGTAGAATGATATCACAATATTTCTTTCTTTCTAACAGTGAATATGCCTTATAAATCAGGAATTAATAATGCTGTTTTAGAGTTTCATTGTTTGGTTTAAATTTTAGCTTCTCTAATAATTTATCTGTGTTATCTTGGTCAAGTCATTTAACTTTCTGTATCTGAATTTCTTCATCTGAAAATAAGAACAGGCCATGTCTGTATTAGTTAGCTTTTACTACAATAGTGCTGTATGACAAACATCTCCCTCTCCAACCTCGGTGACTTATGACCATAAATATTATTTTCTTTCTCAAGAGTCTGTAGGTCAACTGGGAAGCTGTGTTCTAGGCTAAAAGGTAGATTCAGTTCTACATCATAGGTACCAGGCTGAAAGGGAAGTGGTTCTGTAAAGGAGATGTTAGGAGCACAGGAGAATGAGCCAAACCATTGAGCAATCCCAATCAGAACCTCCACTTGCACAAATTCACATTTCATCGCTCAAATAGGTCATTAAGAGTTGAGCACTGAAGGACTGGGCAATTATGCTTTTCCCATGGAATGAGGAAGGCAGAATGAATACTTGTTCACCAATAACACCTACCTTACTAACCTAGAGTTGTTTGAGTGATAATTGTACAATAACTTATAACTCTTAGAACAGTTACTTGTCACATAGTAGAAGATCAATAGCATTCCTTACTATTACTTCTTCTAAAGAGATGGTTCCATAAATTGAAGGAGAGAGACAAAGGAACTTCTGGAAACCCAGTCAGACCTTAATGAGATTCACGTTACAACTTACCCAGAGACTCTTCCTTATGTCCAACTTCTTCCACTCCCGCTTGCAGAATGGAAAGACTGTCGGCAACATGACAGCAGAGGAGAGATGCTACTTTTTTTTTCTCTCTCACCCAGGCTGGTGCTCACTTGGCCACTGACCACACAATGGTTTAAAAGGGCCACAAATGCGAACTTCTCAGAACCTGTGTAGTGAGTTGTGAATCTCAGGGAGTACTTAGCTGCCATTAATTTCCTCTCCTCTTTTCTTGTTTCCTTTCTCCTTCCTTCTTTTCTCCTTCCCTCCCTCCTTCCTTCTATGCCTTTTTCTTTTCTTCCTTCCTTCCTCTGTCTTTCTCTCATTTCTTCTTTTTAAAAGTAAAATGAGACTTTTAGCAGATGAATAATAGACTGGATATCAGTACTTACTGTAACCACTGACTCTTATGAACGAATATTTCTTAGCGTCTTTGAAGCAGACATTGGTACAGTGCTTGGGATGCAAGATATTTATTAGGGTTTGGGAAAAAGAAGTCAATCTAAAACTGTGATAAAGCCTTAGCCAACCAGGCATGGGCTCTGAAACTAGAATTACCTTCCAGATTTTTCCTGAGTTGGATCAAGATGACCACATCTTTAAATTTCTTTCTAGACTAGCCATTTGATGTGGACTGTCCAACAAGTGGCATGGCTTTGGCTTGGGAACCCTGTGACTGAGGCAGACCCTGAAGGAACTGGCAGCTGGAGGCAGGTTGCAGAATGCATACCCTGCAGCTAGTCAGCAAACCTTTACTAAAGAGGAGTCTGTGTGATGCATCTCCATATCAACCACAGTACTGAGCCCAACATTGTTGTTCAGTCACTCAGTCGTGTCTGACAGTTTGCAATCCCATGGACTGCAGCATGCCAGGCTTCCCTGTCCTTCACCATCTCCTGGAGTTTGCTCAGACTCATGTCCATTGAGTCAGTGATGCCACCCAATCATCTCATTCTCTGTCGTCCCTTCTCTTCCTGCTCTCAATCTTTCCCAGGATAAGTGTCTTTTCTAATGAATCAGCTCTTCACTTCAGGTGGCCAAAGTATTGGAGCTTCAGCTTCAGCATTAGTCCTTCCAATGAATATTCAGTGTTCATTTCCTTCAGGATGGACTGGTTTGTCCTCCTTGCAGTCCAAGGGACTCTCAAAAGTCTTCTCCAACACCACAGTTCAAAAGCATCAATTCTTCAGCACACAGCCTTCTTTATGGTACAACTCTCACATCAGTACATGACTACTGGAAAAACCATAGCTTTGACTATATGGACCTTTGTTGCCAAAGTGATGTTTCTGCTTTTTAACATGCTGTCTAAGTTTATCATGGCTTTTCTTTCAAGGAGCAAGCCTCTTAATTTCATGGCTGCAGTCACCATCCGCAGTGATTTTGGAGCCCAAGAAAATAAACTCTGCCACTGTTTCCATTGTTTCTCTGTCTATTTTGCCATGAAGTGATGGGACCAGATGCCATGACCTTAGTTTTTTGAATGTTGAGTTTTAAGCCAGTTTTTTCACTCTCCTCTTTCACCTTCATCATAAGGCTCTTTAGTTCTTCTCTTTCTGTTGTAAGGGTGGTGTCATCTAAGGCTATTGATGTTTCTCCAGGCAATCTTGATTCCAGCTTGTGCTTCATCCAGTCCAGCATTTTGCATGATGTACACTTCATATAAATTAAATAAGCAGGGTAACACTATACAGCTTGGATGTACTCCTTTCCCAATTTGGAACCAGTCTCTTCCATGTTGGGTACTAACTGTTGCTTCTTGACCTGCACACAGATTTCTCACAAGGCAGGTTAGGGTATGGCATTTCTATCTCTTGAAGAATTTTCCAGTTTGTTGTGATCCACACAGTCAAAGGCTTTGGCATAGTCAATGAAGCAGAAGTTGATGTTTTTCTATAATTCTCTTGTTTTTCCTATGATCCAACAGATGTTGGCAATTTGATCTCTGGTTCCTCTGCCTTTTCTGAAACCAACTTGAACATCTTCTTGGTTCACGTACTATTGAAGCCTTGCTTGGAGAATTTTGAGCTTTACTTTGCTAGTGTGTGAAATGTGTGCAATTGTGCAGTAGCTTAAACATTCTTTGGCATTGTCTTTCTTTGGAGTTGGAATGAAAACTGACCTTTTCCTGTGGACATTGCTGAGTTTTCCAAATTTGCTGGCATGATAAATGCAGCATTTTAAGAGCATTATCTTATAGGATTTGAAATAGCTCAGCTGGAAATCTGTTCATAGTGATGCTTCCTAAGGCCCACTTGACTTTGCACCGCAGATTGTCTGGTTCTAGGTGAGTGATCACAGCATCATGCTTATCTGTGTCATTAAGATCTCTTTTGTACAGTTCTTCTGTGTATTCTTGCCACCTCTTCTTAATATCTTCTGCTTCTGTTAGGTCCATACAGTTTCTGTCCTTTTTGTGCCCATCTTTGGATGAAATGTTCCCTTAATATCTTTAATTTTCTTGAAGCAGTCTCTAGTCTTTCCCATTCTATTGTTTTCCTCTATTTCTTTGCATTGATCACTGAAGAGGACTTTCTTACCTATCCTTGCCATTCTTTGGAACTCTGCATTCAGATGGGTATATCTTTCCTTTGCCTTTCACTTCTCTTTTTGGGCTTCCTTTGTGGCTCATCTCATAAAGAATCTGCCTGCAGTGCGGGAGACCTGGGTTCAATACCTGGGTTGGGAGGATCCCCTTGAGAAGGGAAAGGCCATCTACTCCAGTATTATGGCCTTGAGAATTCCATGGACTGTATAGTCCATGGGATTGCAGAGAGTTGGACATAACTGAGCGACTTTCACTTCACTTCACTTCTCTTTTCTCAGCTATTTGTAAGGCCTCCTCAGACAACCATTTTCCATTTTTGCATTTCTTTTTCCTGGGGATGGTTTTGCTCACCACCTCCTGTACAGTGTTTCAAGCCTATTATACACATTCAGTAAATGTTACTTGTGATTGTTATTGCTGGCTATCTTTGATATTTAGATTTATGTACTGTTTTGCTGTCTCAGCTCTCTCCTCACCCACTTACGCCACTGCCCCCAAACAGCCTATCCCCTACCTTCCTTGGCATGAGCTCCAAGAGTATTTTCTATTCCAAGGGCCATGATAATAGCAAGTCCTATCAGGACTCTCTTTCTTTGAGCCCTTGAGAATACTCTTGCTCCTTCATTGCCTTGGATTTCCAACCTCAACTCATATAACTTCAAGGAGTAGGGCAGAAAATATTTCTAGATTCAAGCACTCTTACCATCTAAGGTATACATGAATCTCCCAAGAATCTTGTTAAAATGAAGATTCTGATCCAGTAGGGCTGAGACTCTTATAGCAAGCTCCTGAGCTATAGTGAGGCTGTAGGTCTAGGGAACAACTCTTTGAGTAGCAAAGTCTAGAATATTGCTCTCAAAAAAAGTTTCTACAGTGATGGAAATGTTCCATATCTACGTTGTCCAATACACTAGTCACTAACCATATGGGGCTACTCAGTATTTGAAACATGGCTAGTGAAGTAGAGAAAATAAATTTAAATTTAATTCAATTTAATTTTGTTAAATGTGGCTAGTGGTGAATGTGCAGGTTTAGAGAACAGGATCCAAGGCCTATTTAGCTCTAAATTCTTAGGATATAGCCCAGGATATGGAGACTCTCTATACACATTTGTTGCAAGCAAGGAGCTTGATGGCTGAGGCAGGGGGCTAGGGTGTCATGGGAGACACAATCACATCTGTTCCACTTTATTTTTCCTAGAAATTGTATTTTGAGTGGTGTGGTATAGCAAGTGGATAAGACTGCAGAGTCCAGAGCTCATTTGTTTGGGTTTGAATATGGACTCTACTGTTTATTAAGCTTGCCTTCTTGATTCCTAAGCCTCACTGTCATCATTTGTAAAATGATTTACAAATCATTTGTAAAATGAATAGCTCATCTTATTGTGCTTTATTTTAATGTACTTGGCAGATACTGTCTTTTTTTGCAAATTGGATGTTTGCGGAAACTCTGTGTTGAGCAAGTCTACTGGTACCAACAGCATTTGCTCACTTCGTGTCTTTGGGTCATATATGGGTAATTCTCGTAATATTTCAAAGTTGTTTATTAGCATTCTGTTTGTCATGGTAACCTGTGATCAGTGATCTTTGATGTTACTGCTGCAATATACCAAAAGCTCAGAGGATGTTCAGCATAAGGTATTTTTTTGTCATATGAAGAGCAGTATATATTTGATGTATACAACTGGAAGAGTATGGAATGCTGTAAACATATAAATCATCTCTGAAAGTTTCCTCCTGTCCTATTGTTATTATTATTATTATTATGGGTGCATGTGTGTGGTGATGCTAGTGGTAAAGAACCCACCTGCCAGTGCAGGAGACATAAGACACACAGATTTGATCCCTGGGTTGGAAAGATCCCCTGGAGAAGGAAATGGCAACCCACTCCAGTATTCTTGCCTGGAGAACTCTATGGACAGAAGAGCCTGGTGGGCTACAGTCCACAAGGTTATAAAAAATCAGACACGACTGAAGCAACTTAGCCTGCACACACACATGTGACAATCATAATCATGTTCTTGCCTTTTGATTGGCAGCTCCAGGTCATTATTTCAAGGAAGATATGTCCCATGTCCATTTTCTTAGATATGGTGCTGTTATACACTTAATAAAGATAGTGTAGTATAAACTTAATTTTTATCTGCCCTGGGAAATCAAAAGATTTGTGTAACTCATTTTGTTGTGATATTTGCTTTATTTTGGTGGTCTGGATCTGAACTTATGTTGTGATTGTAAAATACTATGTCTTATAGGCTTCTGGGGGCTTCCCTGGTAGCTCACCTGGTAAAGAATCCACCTGCAATGTAGGAGACCCCGGTTTGATTCCTGGGTCAGAATGATCTTCTGAAGAAAGGATAGGTGACCCACCCTAATATTCTTGGGCTTCTCTGGTGGCTCAGACAATAAAGAATCCACTCAAAATGCAAGAGACCTGGGTTCAATCCCTGGGTTGGGAAGATCCCCTGGAGGAGGGCATGTCAACACACTCCTGTATTCTTGCTGGAGAATCCCCATATACAGGGGAACCTGGGGGCTACAGTCCATGGGTCACAAAGAGTCAAACATGACTGAGCAATTAAGCACAGCATAGCACATAGCCTTATGGGTGTGCATGGAAGGATTTAATCTGTGTGCAGTTCTTAGAAGAACTCCTGGAACATGCCAAGTTCTCATGTGTACACATGGTCTTACCAAGGCTGACTCCACCTGGGTTAAGCCCTCATGCATCTTGGCCTTCTTTTCACCTTTCAGAAAAGCTGAGCAACTCCTTGAGCACCATGTCCCTGGGTAGAAGAGTTTCTTTGATATTGCTGATGCTAATTTGGACAACTCAATCTGGCTGTGTTGTTTACCCTGAAACGTTTAACCCAAACCTCCATCCGTGCATGGAGACAGTTCACCAAAGTGTCTGGTGCAAGAGAGAGGAGCGAGCTTCTAAAACAATGATGTCAATGCTCCGAACCAAACAGGGTAATGCTAGCTGGCCCCAAAGAAGATACAACAGCTAGGAAATTCTGCACCCGTGTTTATACAAAACCAAGCAGGAAATGTTTGCCAGTGGAATAAATAAAGGATCCTTCTGATACATAGTGTTTTGTTGTGCCTCAGTTTGAGGCTGCTTTGGAATCATGGCTTGGTCTAAGGTTTGAAGTTGGGAGCTCAGGGTGCCTGTTTCCTATTTTGTTGCTTTTGCTCTTGATACTTGAAGTGTCATTCTACTCCAGGTCCTCAGGACATGAGTTAAAGCTGTACCTGAATGTGACTTCATTGCTTTGCTTTAGATAGCTCTCATGATCTACTTTGTTTCTGAACCTCTGACATGGGGATCGATTTGGAATGGGCAGGGAATGATGGGCTGGGAATGCTGGGGCTCAGAGGCAGTGATCCCATGTGCCTAGAAAAAGAGGATGCTCTACTTACTTGTTGAGATCCTACTATGTGCCAAGCATTCTGCTAGGCTGGTCTCAGGCTCCTACTACAGCCTTGCAGTGTCAGCAGTTATGATCCTGAGACAGAAAGTGGTCTTTAAGTACCTCAAAAGCTAGGCTGAGTTAGCCCCTGCATCTCTGTTTTTTTCCCTTCTGTTACATCACCTTTCCTGAAATAGAAATTAAAGTGAATATTTCAACTCAGTTTCCTAAGTTTCCCCATGTGACCCAGGAAAATAAAGTTTATCCTTACCTGGAAGAAAAAAACTTCTGGTTATAAAATACCAAAGAAAATCCTCATGAGTCAACATAATTTAATTTGTCTAGAACATGTATGTTTATTATAGTGAGATTTGAATGTCTAACTACCCTGAAAAGGAGATAGCTTTCACTGCCTCACCAGCACATATTTCATAAAGGCATTTACTGAGTGCCTGCTGGATGCAATGTCTGCCTGTAAGTCAGGGGGGCCAAATGGAGCAAGGTGCAAAGTCCTAACCCAGTCTGACAGACTGGGGACTTGGTGACACCCACTTTACTATCTTGAGCCTCACTGTGCTTAAGTATGAAGCCCCTTGAAGTTCTCAGGTGTGGTGACCCTGGCTGAACACCAAGGCACTTAGAGAGAAAACTCTACTCTCTGGTCTGTTATCTCCTGGGAAAGGTCCTATAGTTCATTCAGAAGTCCAAGAAAACATGTGCATGAATGCTGCCCAAGTGCTCCTTAGGATCCAGAGGGCTGAAGGAAAAGTAGAAAAAGAAACAGAAATGGGAGCTGTGATGGTATCTGACATTTCTTGGGCATTTGCTATGACTCCAGCACTTTTGTCAGTGTGTTACTGGGACTATCTTTACTCACTAAGTCACTTAGTCCAGTGATTTACAACAGTATGTGGGGCCTGTGGGGCTTCCCTGATGGCTCAGTTGGTAAAGAATCTGCCTGCAATGCAGGAGAGCCCGGTTCAATTCCTGGGTTGGGAAGATCTGCTGGAGAAGGGAAAGGCTACCCACTCCAGTGTTCTTGGGCTTGTGAGTGAATCTAGAAAGCTCAGAAGACAGAAAAGTGTTTGCAAGTGTATGGGGAAGGTGGCTGGGTCTGGCTGACTGACTAACTAAGTGATTTGAGGTTCACACTGGTGGCCCCTGAGTTTCTGAGCAGAGTCAGGGACCTGCAAATCAGTTGGAAAAGAGTCTATGGAACTTGTCTTGAAGCTTCATTTGCCTGGTATACACATTATTTTTGCTTCCGTTCAGTTCAGTCGCTTAGTCATGTCTGACTCTTTTTGACCCTATGGCCATCACCAACTCCCAGAGCTTGCTCAAACTCAGGTCCATCAAGTCGGTGATGCCATCCAACCATCTCATCTTCTGTCACCTCCTTCTCCTGCCTTCAATTTTCCCCAGCATCAGGGTCTTTTCCAATGAGTCAGCTCTTTGCATCAGGTGGCCAAAGTATTGGAGTTTCAGCTTTAGCACCAGTTCTTCCAATGAACATTCAGGACTGATTTCCTTTAGGATGGACTGGTTGGATCTCCTTGCAGTCCAAGAGACTCTCAAGAGTCTTCTTCAACATCTCAGTTCAAAAGCATCAATTCTTCAGTGCTTGGCTTTCTTTATAGTCCAATTCTCATATCCATTTATGACTACTGGAAAAACCATAGCTTTGACTAGACGGACCTTTGTTGGCAAAGTAATGTATTTTTGCTTAGTTTGTATGTTTATTGGTTGCAGGATGTCTGTTGGTAGAGACTGTGGAGTGTGATCTCTCTCACAAAGCTGTTCCTTGATGCTGTCATTATTTGGTCCCCTGCAGATCGTCATGATTCTGGGGTCCAGGTGTCTGAAGCTACACCTTTGAAGACTCATTCATTAGTATCCTGCCTTTTACCTGGAGGTTTGCCTTTTCTAAATTTACTTTTTCTTGAGGATTAATTTACATTCAGTGAAATGCACAGATCTTAAGTATTAAAATATGATTTGAGTTTTGAGAAATAGATATTCCCATGAATTCACCACCACTCAAGATTTAGAATTTTTTTGTCTGTCAGGAAAGTCCTTTTTTTCCCTTTCTAGTTGATCTCTGCCTCTCTTGTCACCACACCTGACAACTATTCTGATTTTTATCAGTATAGATTAGTTTTATCTGTCGCAGAACTTCATCTATGCTTATGCTGTGCTTGCTAAGTTGCTCAGTCATGTCTTTGTGACGCTATGGACTGTAGCCCACCAGGCTCCTCTGACCATAGGATTCTCAGGCAAGAACACTGGAGTGGGTTGCCATGCCCTTTCCCAGGGGATCTTCCCAACCCAGGGATCGAGCCTGTGACTCTTATGTCCCCTGCATTGGCAGGTGGGTTCTTTACCAGTAGTGCCACCTGGGAAGCCTGAACTTTGTCTCCTCGAAACCCAATAGTTTGTACCTTTGGAGTCTGCTTTTTTTCACCTGATATGATCTTGAGGTTTTTTCCCACATTACTGTGTGTACCAGGAGTTTCTTCCTTCTTGTTGCTGAGAAGCATTCCATTATATGAATACACCCCAACTTTCAGCATCCATTCTCACTGATGGTTGTCTCTCATGTTCGGCATGATTCACAAAGCCAGTAGGAAAGTTCGTGTGCAGACTTGCTGGCACACGCACTTATTTCCCTTGTGTAGATACGCAGAAGGGAATTGTTGGGTCAGAGGGCAGTTTCCCAAAGTAGTTGTGCCATTTTATACTCTTACTCAAGATTTTCTCTTGAAAGATCAGCAGTGCTGGAAGAGGGAGGGATCTTTGGACTACTTTCTCTTTGACCTTCCATCTTCCTCTCTTCCTATCAAACAGGGTCGACTAGCCAAATCTAAACACAGGGCAGGATTCAATTAGCAGATATTCTCATTTCTGATTTCTTAAGCTTTTTGTTCTCCAATTCATTCTGTCCAAAAATAATTTTTTCAAAATGTATAAATAAGTGAAAACGTGAAGGACTTTAAAAGTCTAAGAAAAAAAGCAACAGCTAACATCATACTTAATGGTGACTATTGCATGTTTTCCCCTGGTGATCATGAAAAAGATGAGGATATCCACTCTTACCACTTCTACTGACATTGTACGAAAGGTCACACCAGTCCAGTAAGAGAAGAAAAAGAAACATAAAGATCAAAAGGAAGAATATGACTCTTTATTTACAGAAGTTAGTTTTATCTATGTAGACAATCCTAAGGATTCTGTAAAAATCTGCTGGAACTAGTATTAAGTTCAGCAAGGTTTTGGTGTTCAAAGTTGATATGCAAAATAGATTGTATTTGTATATCCAATAGCAACCATTTGAAAAATAAAAGATGTTTAAAAAACATCAAAAATCATAACAGACCAAAATTCATTTCCAGCAAAAATGTGCAAGATGCACATTAAAAAATACCAAACATTTCAGGGAGAGATGACCTAAAGAAATGGAGAAATATACCATATTCATGGATTGGAAAACTCACTATTATCAAGATCAAATTCATCTCTAGAAGGTGTTGGCAAACATTTTCTGAAAGGGCCACAAGCTTTAAGTTTTGTAGGCCCTGTGATCTTAATTGCAGGTACTCAACTTTGCCTGTATAATACGAAAGCATAGACAATATATACATGAAAAGTGTGGCCAGGTTCCAATAAAACTTTATCTACAAAAACAGACTGTGGGCCAGATCTGTCCCTTTTTATTACTCATCAGCTGAAAAATGGGAAGACCAAATGGTCTCTAGAGTTCCTTCCAGCTTTCTCTTGGGAAAAAATGAAAGGTTCTCTTCTCTGATCATGCCAGATAAAGACAGCATATAATAACTTATATAGTTTATTTGACTACTATTCTTTTGCCAACCTGTCCTTCATATATAAAGTGGTGATAATGAAGCCTACTTGATAGTGCTGATGAGACTGTTTAGTGAAATAATATAGAGACATAGATATCTGGATAATGCTGGGCTCATTCAAAGAAATTCATATCCTTCACTCCCAAACCCTGTGCCAGTTTTTTTCCCATTTGTTTTCAGAATTTAGCTTTAGAAGCTGACATGTCAAATACTGTTTCTAGTCTATCAACTGAAGCTTCAGGTCACAAGCTTGTGTATGTCTGAGGAACCTGGTATTAGGTGTTCAAAATATATGCAGACTGGCCCAGCTGCCATATCACCACTTTGCAGAGTGAAGTGCTGGGCTTTGATCCCCAATAATTATTATTATTATTATTTTTTAAATTTTCTTTACTTTATTGTGTTGGTTTTGCCATACATTGACATGAAACCACCATGGGTATACATATCCCCAATAATTAATACTGTAGACTTCCAGGTTCATAGCTCTGAAGGACTCAGTTTTATTTAAGGGGTTACAGGGACGGAACAGTCAGGAAGCCCTGGGGCAGTAGCCCAGAAACATCAGGCACTTAAGCTCCTATTGCCTTTTTAAGAAGACATGCTTCTTATTGTAAATATTATGCTCCAACCTCCCAGCATAATCCCAAATAATGTCATCTCTGGGAAAAGTTGACAAGTAGAGAGAATTTAAGGCCTTCCATCTGTTGGGAAAGAAAGCTGGTGGATGTACAGGAGTTTCTTTCCACCTTATACTGTTGGGTCATCCCTTCATTGATTTTTCTTTTACTTTCTGGTCTTGAGTTGGCTAAAAATGAGGGGTGATATGCTGTTTGCTTCAGTCCTGCCCTTTATGGCATTTGTCTTGCAACTTTCCCATGCTTGTTTCAACAGGGAAAAAAAATCAAAGAGATTGACATATAGCTGCCCTGAGGCTAGATTGTCACTGAAATAGACTTCTTCAAATAAAAATAAGGGCCATTTTTGCTTGCATGGCTTTGCAATGAAACACAGTTAATAAAAACTGCATGGGAAACTCACATTGCAGCTATAAAAAAATTAGAAAATAGAATTCTTAGCTAAAGTCAGCAGTGATTGTTGGCTCAGGGTAGGAATTAGGGAGGAAAACATTCTGAAACTCATTGAAAGTGAAGAGAGAAGATTTATTACCCTTTATCCATCTGTTTAACCCTTCAGAAGGAAAGTTAGAGTCACATTTGCTTAGAAAGTGATTGAGTCCTGGGTTTTAAGATGAAGACAGACCACTTTCTCCTTGTGGATAAACTGTTAAATAGAAAATAGAGCTACTTAGCTTAAAAACAAAAACAAGGAAAAATCCAAAACTGCTCCAAAACAAAGATGGATAAAATCATGGATGACAAGATTTCCCATTTATTTTTCTTCCTCTGTCAGGCACTGTCTTTGTGTGGGTGTGTCGAATGTCTCTGAGGTTAGTTTGTATATCTTTCCAGGTGGGAGGGAGGGGCTACCTCTCATCACTCTCCAGTCCTCATAGCCCAACATCATCATCTGGAATGTCTCTTGAAACCCTGGAGAGATGGTTTGTTTCTAGAGCACCCCACTGGGCAGGGGCTGTGCCTTCTAGAGTGGAATATCCAGGATCCTTCCAGTTTTAATGTGAAGTGCCACTAGGCCATCAGGAAATGGTGATTGATTATCTGAGAAATTTCACTGTCTTTCTGCATTCAGTGTTCACCAAAGCCATTACCCTAGTGGGAGGCTGAGGTCTTGACTAATTCCCACTTAAGGCTACAAACATGAAAAATCACAGCATCTAGACAAGTGTGCTTGGTTTAGTCCCTGGTTGCTATGGGAGAATTTATAAGAATATTTAGAAGTGACTCAGGGTCCTTTCTTTCTCGCTCCTTAAAACCTATAAACTCTAGTCATTTTCACAGGTTTTTGCTAATTAATGCCACCATTGTGGAAATGGGACTGTTCTGCAAGCAAGCTGCAACAAATGGGATTTTTATTGCTGGTGGAAAAACCTAGGGAATAATTAGCAGATCCGTGGCGATCCCTTGACTCTGGGTATGCACGTGGTAATGGCCAAGCCTGGAGATCACTGAGGGAAATGGGGTCGGAGTTTCTACCTTAGGGCACGTTTATATTGTCAGTTACAGCCTTCAGACTGCAGTTGGACAAATGTGGGAAAGTACTCTGTGAAATGCTAGACAAATGAATCTGATGTGGACCAATCTCAAGTAGGAAAACTGGCTCTGCTTTGCTAAGTGCTGTACAGCTGCCAAGACTTGCAAATGAAATATTTTGATATCTCGTTAAACTTGAGTCCCCAGAGAGGCTCACACACACACACACACACACACACACACACACACACACGGTTGATGAGGGTCCCCTCAAGGTGCTTGGCTGGAGGAGATTACAGAAACGACAGACTCGTAGGGCCTGGGGTCATCTGGTCCAGAGGTTCATAACCGAGGATCCTTGGGGGAAAGTAATTATAATTTTTGTTTTTCCTAATCTCTAACTAAAATTTATCATTTCTTCCCATTTCAAACGTGGGCAAAAAACCACAGGGACGTCACTTGTGCCTGTGATTTTGACACAATAAAAGTCAGAGATGTCTTTATATCACATTTCAGCATTGTACATTATCTTGAGATATCATTCATGCTCATCATGTCTTTGAAATTGTGGGATTTAGGAGATTGACTGTTAGATATTATTATTTGTGTTACTAAAGAATATCCATATATTATTATGACACACATGTAAAATTATTTTTAGCACTGTGTTTTATGTGATTAGTTGTTTTGTAATTATGCGTATTTTCTTTTATCCATTTAAAAATATTATTGTGAAAGCGGCCATAGGCTTCATCAGACTGCTCAAGAGGTCCATAATACAAGGTTTAAGAATGCTTCTGGGGATTTTCCTGGTGGTCCAGTGGCTGAGACTCTGAGTTCCCAGTGTAGGGAGCCCAGGTTCCATCCCTGGTCAGGGAACCAGGTTCCTCATGCCACAACTAAGACCTGGCATAGCCAAAATGAATAAAGAAAAATTAAGAAAAGAACATTTCCTTGCACAATCTCCTCTATTTACAGCTGAGGAAATCGAGGCAACATGGTGAGTGGCAGAGAAATAGGCAGAACCCCCCCAGTGCTGTCTTTGTTCTATCCCCACTGTTAAGGGAGTCTGCAGAAGAGTGTACCCCCGGTAAAAACAACATGGAATACTTGTGGCAAGGAATGTTTTTAAGCTGAGGATTCAGGGATGATAAGAAATTCCTGAGGCTAATATTAGCAAATTTGTTTCCAAATTCAAATGTGCTTTTCTACCTTCATTTTTAGAGAGTGGACATTGCCAAGTGAAGTACATGTCATTATTAAAGAAAAATCAACTCAGAGCCACAACGATGCAGGTTATCTTTAAACTGACCCACAGAATACATTATTTGCTATTTTCTGCACCCCAGCAGACGTTTTATCTTTTGCATGTTTGAGGGGAATTGAAATGAAAATTTTAATCTGCTAACATTCTAATTGTGAGTGGCAGGAAGCTGGGTATCAGGGCAGTCTAGGTTGGAATGAGGATGGATAATTTGGATTACCAGCTTCATGTTATTTTCTACAGTAAGATGCATTAATGATACATGTATGCTCAGTTGCTCAATCATGTCCAATTCTTTGCAACCCTATGGACTGTTGCCCACCAGGCTCCTCTGTCCGTGGGATTTCCTAGGCAAGAATACTGCAGTGGGTTGCCATTTCCTCCTCCAGGGGATCTTCCCGACCTAGGGATCAAACTTGAGTCTCCTGCAATTCTTGCATTGCAGGCCCATTCTTTACCACTCATCCACTTGGGGAGCCCATATTAATGATGCATATATGTGTTTACGTCTCCGCTAGTGGAAAAGACAAGAAGAGAATTTATTTCAATATCTCTTAGGAAAGTGTTAGGTGATGTGAATCTGTTACATTGTGTTACCTGGTGTGAACATAAAGATGTAAGAAATTCAAATAAATTCTCATTCTCTCATGGTTCAGTTGGAGGCAGATTTTCTTAAAGCAATTGATCTTGAAACATTCTGATTTTCTGAGTTTGATAATTCATGGAACTGGAAAACCTTAGCATACAATCTAATCCAGTAGTTCTCAAACTTTTTTCTTTTTTTCCTTAGCAATTTATCAGGATGACATGTGAATATATTTATTTATATTTTTTGACTGTAGTTTTTTGTGTTTTAACTTTTCATTTTGAAATAATTTCAGGTTTATGAAAAAGGTACAGATATAAATAATTTCTTAGTATACTCACATCAAGACTCTCTGAAAGTTAATATTTTTTTATAATCACTGTGCAATGATCAAAATCAATAAATTAACACTGATAATACTCTATTGTCTAAACTGTCAAGCTTATTTAAGCTTCACCAGTCATCCCACTAATATTCTTTTTTTTGGTTCAGAATCTGATCTATGATTAAATTATGTTACATTTAATTTTTATCTCTGATCTTCTCCTTTAATCAGAATCATTTCCTCAGTCTTTCTGTCCTTTGTGACCCTGAACTTTAAAGAGTTTGGACCAGTTATTTTGTAAAAGTTTCTTCACCTTGGGTTTGACTGGTGTTTCTTGTGATTCTTTTCAGGCTACACACTTTTAGCAGGAAAATAACAGAAGTGATCTTGTGTCCTTCTCAGTGCATCATATTAGGAGGCATTTGATGTTGATATCTCATTACTGATGTTGTTAACTTTAATTTCTTGGTTAAGGTGGTGTCTGCTAGATATCTCCATTATCCGTTCAGTTCAGTTGCTCAGTCTTGTCCAATTCTTTGCAACCCCGTGGACAGCAGCATGCCAGACTTCCTTGTGCAGCACCAGCTCCTGGAGCTTGCTCAAACTCATGTCCATTGAGTCGGTGATGCCATCCAACCATCTCATTCTCTGTCATCCCCTTCTCCTCCTGCCTTCAATCTTTCCCAGCATCAGGGTCTTCTCTAATGAGTCAGTTCTTTGCTTCAGGTGGCCAAAGTATTGGAGCTTCAGCTTCAGCATTGGTCCTTTCAATGAACATTTAAGACTGGTATCCTCTAGGACTGACTGGTTCTATCTCCTTGCAGTTGAAACTATAATTAATAAGTATTCTGTGGGGAGATACTTTGAGACTTTGTAAAAATCCTGTTTCTCACCTTACTGTCCCCTACTAATTTTAACTGATAATTCTTGCCTTACACAACTAGAGAAATACTTTGTTTTATTGCACTTCATCTTTCTGCATTTTGTAGATATTGTGTTTTTTATAAATTGAAGTTTTGTGGCCACCCTGTGTTAAACAAGTCTATTGCTGCCATCTTCCCAATAGCATTTGCTCACTTTGTGTCTTTGTGTCACATTTTGGTTATTCTTGGAAAGTTTCAAAGTTTTCTTAGGATGATTTGTGATCAGTGATCTTTCATGTTACTATTATGACTTGCTGAAGGCTCAGTTGATGGTTAGCATTTCTTAGCAGTGAAATATTTTTTAACTAAGGCATACTCACCACCCTAAGGACAGAAAGTGAAGAGGAACTAAAGAGCCTCTTGATGAAGGTGAAAGAGGAGAATGAAAGAGCTGGCTTAAAACTCAACTTTCAAAAAATTAAGATCATGGCTTCTGGTTCCACCAGTTTATGGCAAATAGATAGGGAAAAAATGGAAACAGTGACAGATTTTATTTTCCGGGGCTCCGAAATCACTGCAGAAGGTGACTGCAGCCATGAAACTAAAAGATGTTTGCTCCTTAGGGGAAAGCTATGACAAACCTAGATAGTATATTAAAAGGCAGATACATCACTTTGCTGACAAAGGTTTATACAGACAAAGCTATGACTTTTCCAGTAATCATGTATGGATGTGAGAGTAGGACCATAAAGAAGGCTGAGCATGGAAGAATTGATGCTTTCAAACTGTGATATTGGAGAAGATTCTTGAGAGTCCCTTGAACATCAATGAGATCAAACCAGTCAATCCCAAAGGAAATTAACCCTGAATATTCATTGGAAGAACTGATGCTGAAGCTGAAGCTCCAGTACTTTGGCCACCTGATGCAAAGAACCTTCTCATTGGAAAAGACGCTGGTGCTGGGAAAGACTGAAGGCGGGAGGAGAAGGGGGAGACAGAATGAGATGTTGGATGGCATCACTGACTCAATGGACATGAGTCTAAGCAAACTCTGGGAGATAGTTAAGGAGAGGGAAGCCTGGTGTGCTGCACTCCATGGGGTCACAAAGAGTCAGACACCATTGAGCTACTGAACAACAAAAACAAAAACCCTGGTGGCGCTAGCAGTAAAGAATCCACCTGCCAATGCAGGAGATGCAAGAGACATGGATTTAATCCCTGGGTTGGGAAGATGCCCTGCAGTAGAAAGTGGCAACTGACTCCTATATTCTTGCCAAGAAAATTCCATGGACAGAGGAGCCTGGTGGTCTATAGTCCATGGAGCTGCAAAGAGTAGGACACGACTGAGTGCACACATACTTTTTTTAAACATAATGCTAGTGTACACTGACAAGACTATTGTGTAGTGTAATCACTAGTTTATATGCACTGGGAAACCAAAAAATCTGTGTGACTTGTTTTATTGTGATATTCATTCTACTGTGGAAATTTGGAACTGAATTCCCATTGTCTCTGAGGTCTACCCCTATTAGGTTTGTGTGAGAAAGAAGCAATTTTACTCTAGAGAAGATTCAATATTTATCATGAAATCCAAAATTTCCTTTTCTTGAGCTTTAGATTGTTGTTCATAATTACTCATTCATTGCCTCACTGAATTCCTTTCTCTCACTATTTACCCAAAGTTATAAATGCCACGACCATGTGACAGTTAAGAATGTGCACACATAGTAAATGTACTTGAAAGACAGGCGTGGTAATTCCTGAGGGTTCTTACTGGATTTCAAGTACTTAAAAACGTAGAAAAAGGTGCTAAGTGGATTCTTTTGTGCATAAATGTATTTCAGTTACTCCTATGAATAGAGAAGAGCATAATCATTCATATCTTCAAGGTCAAAACACCTAATAAGCATACACCATACTGAAATAAACCTGGGTTACACATGTGTCAAAAACAAAAGCTTCATGCCACATTCTAATACCCATCGAAGTGAGCTGGACCCTCAGGGAGAGAGAGGAAAAGTTGTGATGGGGAATTTCTGGTGTTAACATTTGACCACCTACTTTAGTTATTTTTGTAGCACAATTTTAGGTGTATGGAAATAAGCAGATAAGTAAAACTGCCTCAGAATTTCACTTGCTACTTTAGAATGGGCTGTAAGACTCAGATATACCTGGGCATCCACCAAAGAAAGGTCTTATCTATTGGTCCTTTGAATGACTGGGGCCAGCTGGTGAGAAGACCCCCCCACGCTCAGGCAATCCCCCAAGATGTGAATGAGAATTGACTTCTCATAAGACTAGTACTTTTCAGGGCAGACTCCTTTCAAAGTATGAAAGGGAAATTGTTAGTCACTCAGTTGTGTCTGAGTCTTTGTGACCTATAGACTGTAGCCCACCAGGCCACTCTGTCCATGGAATTCTCCAGGCAAGAATACTGGAGTGGGTTGCCTTTTCCTTCTCCAGGGGCTCTTCCTGACCCAGGGATCCAACCCAGGTCTCTTGCATTGCAGGCGAATTCTTTACTGTCTAATGTTGGTGTAGGAGGGTTCACTTTTCTTTTCCAAGATAACAAGACAACTTCCTAAGCCTAAGTTTCTTCAGTTTCGCCTTCACTTCTCAGAAGCCATCCTTGATTATAAGTGCCCATCCTTAGAGAACTCGAGTTCTGGAAACTAACACCTCCATCACCTCACTAGATATCACTGTCAAAATTCCTTCCTGATTCCTCCAGTTCTATTCTTCTTTCTCAAGATTGCTTTGGCTATACGAGGTTTTTTGTATTTCCATACAAATTGTGAAATTATTTGTTCTAATTCTCTGAAAAAGACCTCTGGTAGCTTGAGAGGAATTGCATTGAATCTATAGATTGCTTTGGGCAGTATACTCATTTTCACTATATTGATTCTTCCAATCCACGAACACGGAGGAATCAACCTACCTGACTTCAGGCTATACTACAAATCCACAGTCATTAAGACAGTATGGTACTGGCACAAAGACAGAAATATAGATCAATGGAACAAAATAGAAAGCCCAGAGATAAATCCACACATCTATGGACACCTTATCTTTGACAAAGGAGGCATGAATACACAATGGAGAAAAGACAATCTCTTTAACAAGTGGTGCTGGGAAAACTGGACAGCCACTTGTAAAAGAATGAAGCTAGAACACTTTCTAACACCATACACAAAAATAAACTCAAAATGGATCAAAGATCTAATCATAAGACCAGAAACTATAAAACTCCTAGAGGATAACATAAGCAAAACACTCTCTGACATAAACCAAAGCGGGATCCTCTATGACCCACCTCCCAGAATATTGGAAATAAAAACACGAATAAACAAATGGGACCTAATTAAAATTAAAAGCTTCTGCACAACAAAGGAAACTATAAGCAAGGTGAAAAGGCAGCCTTCAGAATGGGAGAAAATAATAGCCAATGAAGCAACGGACAAACAATTAATCTCAAAAATATACAAGCAACTCCTGCAGCTCCATTCCAGAAAAATAAACGACCCAATCAAAAAGTGGGCCAAAGAACTTAACAGACATTTCTCCAAAGAAGACATAAAAATGGCTAACAAACACATGAAAACACATGCTCAACATCACTCATTATCAGAGAAATGCAAATCAAAACCACAATGAGGTATCACTTTACACCAGTCAGAACGGCTGCCATCCAAAAGGCTACAAGCAATAAATGCTGGAGAGGCTGTGGAGAAAAGGGAACCCTCTTACACTGTTGGTGGGAATGCAAACTAGTACAGCCACTATGGAGAACAGTGTGGAGATTCCTTAAAAAACTGCAAATAGAACTGCCATATGACCCAGCAATCCCACTGTTGGGCATACACACCAAGGAAACCAGAACTGAAAGAGACACGTGTACCCCAGTGTTCATCGCCAAATTGTTTACAATAGCCAGGACATGGAAGCAACCTAGATGCCCATCAACTGACGAATGGATAAGAAAGCTGTGGTGCATATACACAATGGAATGTTACTCAGCATAAAAAAAAATTCATTTGAATCAGTTCTACTCAGGTGGACGGAACTGGAGCCTATTATCCAGAGTGAAGTAAGCCAGAAGGAAAAACAACAATACAGTATACTAACGCATATTTATGGAATTTAGAAAGATGGTAATGAGAACCCTGCATGCGAGACAGCAAAAGGAACGCAGATGTATAGAACAGACTCGTGGACTCTGTGGAAGAGGGCAAGGGTGGGATGATATGGGAGAATGGCATTGAATCATGTTAATTATCATATGTGAAATCAATCGCCAGCCCAGGGTTGATGCTCAGGGCTGGTGCACCAAGATGTCCCAAAGGGAGGGAATTGGGAGGGAGGAGGAAGGGGGGTTCTGGAGGGGGAGCATATGTAAACCCATGGCGGTTTCATGTCATTGTATGGCAAAACCAACACAATAAAGTAAAGAAAATTAAAAAAAAAAAAATTCGTTCCTGATGTCTCTTTGAGAATCTGCTTCTATAAAAACCCAAGCTTTCAAAATCCCGCCATAAAAGTAGACACCAAAGCTTGTTTCTTGACCTGCCCTTCCCAACACTGTAATAAGAACTTTGGATGAATTTTTTAAGTATGTTTATTAAGTGTGTTGTGGACACAAGGCTGAGGGAAAACAGTTTCCAGAGGACAGACTTATGCTGATCGTAGATCGGATTAAAACCCCAAAGGTCGTGACTGCCGAGTCTAGGCCAAATGTAACAAGCTGAAATTAAAAGGGCTATGTGTGAGATTGTTAGTTTGGTTTAGAAAATATCTGCTGTCATAAATACAGATCAAAGAAGAAGCAAATGGGCCAAAACAAAATGAAGCAAAACCAAACTTGGTAGAAAGTTTTCACTGCAGATAAACCCACACTAGAAATGTGGAGTGTCTGGAAACATAACTTTC
The DNA here is from genome assembly GCA_007570785.1 of Antilocapra americana. Classification (NCBI taxonomy): domain Eukaryota; kingdom Metazoa; phylum Chordata; class Mammalia; order Artiodactyla; family Antilocapridae; genus Antilocapra; species Antilocapra americana. The sequence continues at coordinate 826,634 of ML663049.1, forward strand.
CAATTCATTCCTGTGGCGTCCTTAAATGCAGAATCTAGTGACCTCGTAACGAAGACCTTGACCAAAATGTTGAAGGCCCTAGGTCCAGTGTAGTGACCTGATGTGGAGGATGGCAGCTTCTGAATTCTTGAGCAAACCCATTGGGCAGATGTTTTCTCAGTCAGAAGAGCTGTGTGATTTTCCATTAAGTTTGACTTTATATTAAGCTTCAAACCCTGTTGCCTATTCTTTCTTTATGACAATCTTTCAGAAACAAATGGATTTTTTAAAATAAAACATTAGCAACAACCAAAAAAAAAAAAAAAGAGGGGGGGAGGAAGAGAGAAACAAAAATGTCAAAGAAAATTCTGAAAACAAGCGACGAATTTGGCATAAAGAACAATAGTTTATGCATATGTAAATTAAGGTTGTGTTATGGAAAAACATCACAAATGTTTTGAGTATAAGAAATGTAATTGAATGGCACTGAAGTAGAGAGGAGTCCTTTTCATCAATTTAACATTTGTAAATATATTTTAGCTTTGTCATCCCCTGAGATCAGCGATCAGTGCCAAAGAAACAATACTTATTTTGGAGATAAACAAAATCTGAATATAAAGTAGATCTGTGGGCTGTTTTTAGTTTTTTTTTGCTTGTTTGTTTTTTCATTTTGCCTACCTTCTACTCTTGTCCCAGTTGCATAAAATGTTCAACTATGAGAACAAAGAATGAGAAAGAAATAAAAGAAATGCGAGTTTCAGACATAGAAAACAGACTTATGATTATCAAAGGGGAAAAGGTGGAGAGGGATAAATTAGTAGTTGGAGTTAACAGATACACATGACTGTATATAAAATAGATAAAAAACAAGGACCTATCGTATGTACAGCAGGGAACTATATTTAGTATCTTGTAATTACTTTTAATGGAAGAAATTCTGAAAAAAATATACAAATAATCAGTTATATGTATTTATTGTATACTCAGTTTAATATATTTGAATATATTCAGTTATATATATGTATATGTACACACAAGTGAATCATTTTGCTGAATATCTGAAACTGTAATACAACATTGTAATTCAACTATACTTCAATTTAAAAAATCAATAAAAAAGAAGCAATTGTAGAAATTAAAAAAACAAACAAACAAGAAATGTGAGTAGATAGAATACTAGGAGAGTTTCCTGTAGGACATGAAGGGAGTCTGTTTCCTGGATCCCAAGCCCAATTCTCTCTGACTTTGTTTCTTGGTCTGTACCCCATCTTTCAGTGAGGCTGTCTAAGGCGGCCGTGCAAGCTTGGAAAAGCACATCAGTTCTGCAGATGAACTGACAGCACAGTAGGTAACAGAGGAGTAACTCTTTAGAAGGAACCTTCCAGCGAGCAAGCAGATACAGCCATCTGACAGAGAGGTGTTTAGACAGAAGGAGGTTGCCTATTTTCTGGTGATTTTTTATTCTGGTCTGAAGAATTAATTCGGTGCCAAAGCATTAGCTTTGCTCTGTCCCAGTCTCTGCAAGAAGTGAAGCTGTGAAGCCACTTAGAACCAGCACATAAACTGCTTCTAAATGATCAGAAACCTCTGGAGTTTTCCGCTTCAGTTCACTGGATGCCTTTAAGTAACAGAGATTTAAAAGTCCTGAGATTATAGGACCATAAAAATACACATTTACATGTGGTCACATGCAAGGTTTAAGACTGGGAGTGAACCACAAAGGGAATGCTTTATACAAGCACCAAAATTCAAGTTCAATTAATGACACAGCAGCTCGAAGAGGAACACGAGGGAAACACCTGAACTGGGGGCTCTTCTGAGCCCTGGGTGTGTGTTCTGGCCCTGCAAGTCTGCAGGGCTGTTACTCCCTGCTCTCCTCCTTCTGGGGCCTTCTGCAGCCACATAAAATGCAGCTAGTAAAACAGGTTTCCGTGGGAGGGAGACTTGGGAGTGTCCAAATTTCCTTCTTTTTTTTCTTTGCTAAACAATTAAGCAACGAAAACAGTCTGGGAAAATAGAAGACATTTCAGAGCTGGCCATGCATTCTGCACATGCCAAGGAGGGGGATTTCTGTAGCCTTTTGACTCCTAATCCTGTATTTACTTGTTAGCTAAGTTGAATTAATTTATTTAGTCTTAGAGACTGTGGGCTTTCTTTTTCATCCATGAAGTGTCTCTTCTCTCTACTCACCCCGAAGAATGGCAGGCTTAACTCAGATGGTAGCTTGGAGATCTCCTGTTACGGGGTTAGAAGAAATGATCTTAGTTTAATGAGCACATTATTCAGTGAATTCAAAATGGAAATATATTTTAGTGCTCACTGTGGGCCAGGCCTCATGTAGGTTACCTAAGAGGGAAAAAGACACATGAAAGGAAAATCATAGGAAGCCTGGAAAATGGACATGGGGTTAATGCAAGGGAGGCCATTGAGAGGACTGGGGTCTAATCCATATCTGGGGACTTGACAAAGATTTCTTGCCGAAATCTAAACTGAGGCCCATGGAATAACAGGGAGTCCATAAGGCAACGAGGGGAAGGAAGCGCTTTCCAGGAAAGGACCAGTCTGACTGGGGGTGAGTGCTCGTGTGTACAAAGGGATGGAAGAGTGTTGACCATTGCTGGTGCTGTCAGCAGTTTGGGGTCTCACTGCCGAGAGCAAGAGATCGAGGTAGTCTCCCTGCCTGGGAAGTGCTGAGACTGGATGATTGATGGCGGAACTTCTGTTTTCCCTGATGTCAGCCATTAGCAGGCATCCCCATCATACCCCAGGAGGCTGCATGAACCCTTTTTGCCTCTATCGACCATGCATTATCCAGGCCTTCTAAAGTATCTGTTTTGTTTCTTTAAACTGTGGGACTTCCCTGGCAGTCCAGTGGTTAAGACTCCACATTTCCCCTGCAGGGGTGCGGGTTCAATCCCTGGTTGGGGAACTAGAACCCTGCATGTCACAGGGTGGCCAAAAATGAAGAAAAAACATGTACCCACTTGGGGATTAATACATCGTTGGGTAAAATAAACTTAGATCCAAGTAGAGAGTGAAAGGGGGCTCATTTGTTCTGTCATGTTGGGCTTGGGGGAATAATTGGAATCTACGTAATTTTTGCCTTCTGAGCTAGTCTGAGAGAGTTGCTGCCAAGGAAATCTATGGAAATATTCATAGATTAGGACATACTAAAGGGCAGAGAAAAACAGCTAGCAGTTCATGTTCCTTGACCTCTCAGAAGCCCATTAGGGAGGCCTTCAGGTTATAAAGGGTCATTTTCCTTCTCAACACATTTCCCTTAAGGCATGAATGTTTGGTAACGTGCTTACTAAACATTAACGCCTCAAACAAGCACCCTTTTTGGTACAGGGAAGGAGTTAGAATTGTGGAATGTAAAGCATCAACAGGCAGGAGTACATTCTGGAGAGGGGAGAAGAGAGGCCCAAACAGAAGAAACACCTGACATTGGAGGGAGCAGAGACAGATTCATGCAGGACCTGGTGAATTACATGTGTGTGACTGAACTTTCTGGATTTGAAATAGCTCAACTGGAATTCCATCACCTCCACTAGCTTTGTTCCTTGTGATGCTTCATAAGGCCCGCTTGACTTCACATTCTAGGATGTCTGGCTCTAGGTGAATGACCACACCATTGTGATTATCTGGGTCATGAAGATCTTTTTTGTACAGTTCTTCTGTGTATTCTTGCCACCTCTTCTTAATATATTCTGCTTCTGTTAGGTCCATGCCATTTCTGTCCTTTATTGAGCACATCTTTGCATGAAATGATCCCTTGATATCTCTTATTTTCTCAAAGAGATCTCTAGTCTTTCCCATTCCATTGTTTTCCTCTATTTCTTTGCATTGATCACAGAGGAAGGCTTTCTTACCTCTCCTTGCTACTCTTTGGAACTCTGCATTCAAACGGGTATATCTTTCCTTTTCTCCTTTGCTTTTCACTTCTCTTCTTTTCTCAGCTATTTGTAAGGCCTCTTCAGACAGCCATTTTGCTTTTTTGCATTTCTTTTTCTTGGGGATGGTCTTGATGACTGTTTCCTGTACAATGTCATGAACCTCCGTCCATAGTTCATAGTTCATCAGGCACTCTGTCTACCAGATCTAGTCCCTTACATCTATTTCTCGGCTTTAGGGTTGTCCTCGGACGTTTCCGTTTCCTGAGTCCTGCAAGGCGGCAGAGACATCTCTTTTGACTAAAGGACTCAGCGTCCAGTGCTCCAGTGGAAAGATCTAAGGGGCCCTCCACTAGCGCCGCCACCATGCCCAACTTCGCTGGTAACTGGAAGATCATCCGATCAGAGAACTTCGAGGATTTGCTCAAAGTGCTGGGAGTGAATGTGATGCTGAGGAAGATCGCAGTGTCTGCAGCATCCAAGCCAGCAGTGGAGATCAAACAGGAGGGGGACACTTTTTACATCAAAACCTCCACCACCGTGCGTACCACGGAGGTCAACTTCAAGATCGGAGAGGAGTTTGAAGAGCAGACTGTGGATGGGAGACCCTGTAAGAGCCTGGTCAAATGGGAAAGTGAGAACAAAATGGTCTGTGAGCAGAGGCTGTTGAAGGGAGAGGGTCCCAAGACCTCCTGGACCAGAGAACTAACCAACGATGGAGAGCTGATCCTGACCATGACGGCGGATGACATCGTGTGCACCAGGGTCTATGTCCGGGAGTAAGTGGCTGTGGCCCAAGAGCCGCCAGAGCCACCACCGGGCCACCACCGGCCACGCTCCCACCTCCTGCCCCAGGGGCTGCCCCTCCCCCACCCCTTCTTCTTAGGCTAGCTCTCCCCTCACCCCAGTCACTTCTGGGGCTTCTTGGTTGCCTTCTGAAGGGGCTCTCCTTGTATTGACCCCTCCTCTCCTCCCATATATCAACACGATGGATGGAGCCCAGATCACTGATTCCAGATCACTCCCCAACCCCCACCCCAGTCCTAGCCCCAAACCAGCCCATAGCACCATCTCTCCTTTTCTGCAAGGGGACCCGAGGGCCTAAGTAGGAAAGACCAGCCCTCTGTCTTCCACTCTTTGTCCCTGTAGCCCATACAGTGTAGAATATTTATTGGTTAATTTTATTAAAATGTTTTAGGAAATAAAAAAAAAATCTATTTCTCACTTCCACTGTATAATCATAAGGGATTTGATTTAGGTCATATCTGAATGGTCTAGTGGTTTTCCCTACTTTCTTCAACTTAAGTCTGAATCTGCCAATAAGGAATTCGTGATCTGAGCCATAGTCAGCTCCCAGTCTTGTTTCTGCTGACTGTATAGAGCTTCTCCATCTTTGGCTGCAAAGAATATAATCAATCTGATTTCAGTGTTGGCCATCTGGTGATGTCCATGTTAGACTCTTCTCTTGCATTGTTGGAAGAGGCTATTTGCTATGACCAGTGCGTTCTCTTGGCAAAACTCTGTTAGCCTTTGCCCTGCTTCATTCTGTACCCCAAGGCCAAATTTGCCTGTTACTCCAGGTGTTTTTTAACTTCCTACTTTTGCATTCCAGTCCCCTATATTGAAAAGGATATCTTTTTTGGGTGTTATTTCTAGAAGGTCTTGTAGGTTCAACTTCAGCTTCTTCAGCATTACCGGTCAAGGTGTAAACTTGGATTACCATGATATAGAATGGTTTGCCTTGGAAATGAACAGAGATCATTCTGTCGTTTTTGAGATTGTATCCAAGTGCTGCATTTCGGACTCTTTTGTTGACTATAATGGCTACTCTATTTCTTCTAAGGGATTCTTGCCCACCAGAGTAGATATAATGGTCATCTGAGTTAAATTCACCCATTTTAGTCCATTTTAGTTTGCTGATTCCTAAAATGTGGATGTTCACTCTTGCCATCTCCTTCCACTTTGCCTTGATTCATGGACCTAACATTCCAGGTTCCTATGCAATGTTGCTCTTTATAGCATCAGACCTTGCTTCCATCACCAGTCACATCTACAAATGGATGTTGTTTTTGCTTTGGCTTCATCTCTTCATTCTTTCTGGAGTTATTTCTCCACTAATTTCTACACTAGCATATTGGGTACCTACAGACCTGCAGAGTTCATCTTTCAGTGTCCTATCTTTTTGTCTTTTCATACTGTTCACAGGGTTCTCAAGACAAGAATAATGAACTGCTTTGCCATTCCCTTCTCCAGTGGACCACATTTTGTCAAATTTGGAAAACTCAGCAGTGGCCACAGGACTGGAAAAGGTCAGTTTTCATTCCAATCCCAAAGAAAGGCAATGCTAAAGAATGCTCAAACTACCCCACAATTGCTCTCATCTCACACGCTAGAAAAGTAATGCTCAAAATTCTCCAAGCCAGGCTTCAGCGATATGCGAACTGTGAAATTCCAGATGTTCAAGCTGGTTTTAGGAAAGCCAAAGGGACCAGAGATCAAACTGCCAGCATCTGCTGGATCATCAAAAAAGCAAGAGAGTTCCAGAAAAACATCTATTTCTGCTTTATTGACTATGCCAAATCCTTTGACCATGTAGATCACATTAAATTGTGGAAAATTCTGAAAGAGAAGGGCATACAAGAGCACCTGACCTGCCTCTTGAGAAACCTGTATGCAGGTCAGGAAGTAACAGTTAGAACTGGACATGGAACAACAGACTGGTTCTAAATCAGGAAAGGAGTACGTCAAGGCTGTATATTGTCACCCTGCTTATTTAACTTACATGCAGAGTACATCATGAGAAATGCTGGGATGGATGAAGCACAAGCTGGAATCAAGATTGCTGGGAGAAATATCAATAACCTCAGATACACCCTTATGGCAGAAAGTGAAGAAGAACTAAAGAGCCTCTAGATGAAAGTGAAAGAGAAGAGTGAAAAAGTTGGCTTAAAGCTCAACATTCAGAAAACAAAGATCATGGCATCTGGTCCCATCACTTTATGGCAAATAGATGGGGAAACTGGCTGAGTTTATTTTTCTGGGCTCCAAAATCACTGCAGATGGTGATAGCAGCCATGAAATTAAAAGATGCTTGCTCCTTGGAAGGAAAGTTATGACCAACCTAGACAGCATATTAAAAAGCAGAGACATTACTTTGCCAACAAAGGTCCATCTAGTCAAGGCTATGGTTTTTCCAGTAGTCATGTATGGATGTGAGAGTTGAACTATAAAGAAAGCTGAGCACTGAAGATTTGATGCTTCTGAGCTGTGGTGTTGGAGAAGACTCTTGAGAGTTCCTTGGACTGTGAGGAGATCCAGCCAGTCCATCCTAAAGGAGATCAGTCCTGGGTGTTCATTGGAAGGACTGATGTTGAAGCTGAAACTCCAGTATTTTGGCCACCTGATGCCAAGAGCTGATTTGTTAGAAAAGCCCCTGATGCTGGGAAAGATTGAGGGCAGGAGGAGAAGGGGACGACAGAGAATGAGATGGTTGGATGTCATCACTGACTCAATAGACTTGAGTTTGGGTAAACTCTGGGAGTTGGTGATGGACAGGGAGGCCTGGCATGCTGCAGTCCATGGTGTTGCAAAGAGTAGGACACGAATGAGTGACTGAACTGAATTTTCTGGGGATCAAGTCAAATCAAAACAAATAATGCATGTAATGTGTTTAGCACACTGTTGAACAGGTAAAGGGGACTCAGTAAGTATGGGCTGTTATTGTGACCTATGAAGTACCTTGTGTGGTTAAGGACTTTCAGCGGAAAAACTGCAACTGACTTGGGTTGCTGTTGGGGGTGGGGATATATATTGCACTGGAGATGTCATTCCCACATGTCTCCAAGGTCAGATGGCATGATAGAAAGCACAGGGACCAAAGGAGTGGTAACTCCAGTAGTTCTTGTTATGGGTGCAAGCTCATATTGACTTAGGGGCAGCCCTGACCCAAGTACTGCAGAAAGTTCTGGTGTGAAGCTAGCTAAGCAGCTACCCTTCAGCTTGTTGCTGTCGCAGGACTTGTTTCTTTCCAGGTGTTCCATGGAATGCTCCAGAACATTTGTGAATTCAAAAGGCTGTACAGAATGATACTCACAGACTTGGAGAATGAGCTTATGGTTACCAGAGAGGCAGGCTAGAGGGGAGGGATAGTTAGGAAGCTTGAGATGGATGTGTATGTGTGTGTGTGTGTGTGTGTGTGTGTGTGTGTGTGTGTGTGTGTTAGTCACTCAGTCATATCTGACTCTTTGCGACCCCATGGTCTGTAGCCCGCCAGGGTCCTCTGCCCACGGAATTCTCCAGGGAAGAATACTGGAGTGGTTAGCCGTTCCCTTCTCCAGGTGGTCTCTCCAACCCAGGAATCAAACCTGAGTCTCCTGCATTGAAGGCAGATTCTTTAACGTCTGAGCCACCAGGGAAGCTCGTGGCCATGCACACGCTCCTATATTTAAAAGAGATAACCAACAAAATCCTACTGAATAGCACAGAGCCCTCTGCTCAATGTTTTGTGGCAGCCTGGATGGGAGGGGAGTTTGCGGGAGAATGGATACCTGTATATGTATTTCTGAACCCTGTCACTGTTCGCCTAAAAGTATAGTTTCAGGCTACACTCCAATATAAAACAAAAAGTGAAAAAAAAGTTAAAATATGAAAAGAAGGCTGTACACATGCATGATATTACTGCTACCATGAGTTAACTGGTGAAGTGGTCCCACTTTGGAGGCCACCTATAGACAGGACACACTGGGCACAACCTAAACTTCCCATCCCTTTTCCTTTAGGTTTGCTCACTGTCACTGCATCTGGAGCACAGACTTCTAGCTGTCCTGTCTCTTCTTTGCCTATATCCAAAGTTTCATGAAGGCTATCCTGAGAGACCTAAGCAATTGTGGGAAGAAAATGTAAGTCAGAAGTCAAAGTGGGGGATGAAGGAAAATCAGGACCATTACAGAAACTTAAATTAAGCATACCATGGAGGAGGGAGGTGAATCACAGAGCATGAAAGTGAAGTCCACGTGCATTTGATAATGATGATGCTGTCCAGGGGCTAATTACATGTCCATGGTCCTCATGTTTTCTGTGGAGTCTGTGATGCTCCCTCAATTCACACTCCTTTTACTCACTTTTTGTCTTGTGGCTGAATACTTTGTATATGTGGAATGGGAATAAAATTCTGAAGAGGTATCACCAGATGGTGAAAATAAAGAATATGGAAGATTCTGATTGTTGGTAGGTATGTGGGGTGCTGCCAATGGGAGTCTAAATTGACACCATCCTTGGAAAAATGCTTGGAATTCTTACTAATCCTGAATACAAACTACTCCAGGGCTCAGTAAGTCTAATTTTTGTTATGTACTCAACAGAAATGCATAAACTAGTTAGTAAAAGACATGCAATAGAATGTTCAAATATGCTCAAACTGGAATTACCCAAATGTCTATCAGCAGTGCAACAGATCAATAAATTGTGCCATGTTCCTAAAATGGGGTGCGCTACAGTCCTGAGTATGAGAGCTCTAATCTTAATTTACATTCACCAGTTATAGGTAAATCAAACCAAAAATTATAGGTAAATGTTGAACAAAAGAAGCCAGTTACAAAAAAGAACACACTGTATGATTTTAGTTATATGAAGTATTAAAAACAGACACTGCTATCTGTGCTGTTTAGAAGTCAGGGTGGTGGTTGCCCTTGGAGGATTAGTGACCAGAACAAAGTGTGACCAGAGGCTTCTTGTGTGGGTGGGTCGTGTTCTGATTCTTATTCTGGGTATTTGTTGATTGCAAAAGTGTGTTCAGTTTGTGGAAATTCACAGAATTGTATGAAGTGTATTTTCAGTATACTTCCAATTTTATGTTTCAATGTTTTTAAAATGTTGGCAAAATTAAGTTCATCATTTCTACTACATTTGCCTTGCCACCCTAGACAGAATTAGCAATTTTTGTGTCCCAAGCTGGCCAGCTAAGTCAACCAGCTATAGACAATTCCTTCAGTCCTTAAATTTATACAACATTTCAAATAGAATAGAGAATTTTCACATCATTATTTCAGGATGACAGAGTCAATGTCTTCATCTAAAAGCTGAGGCTATGGGAGGGAGCTTTTTTAAATTTTAAAATGCTAATCCAACTCAGCTATAGATGGGATTTTATAAAGCAGCAAAAACTCTAAATTAACAATTTAGAGTGATACTCTAAGAAAAACATATCTACAAAGCAAATGTGCATTTATCAAATAATTTTACCAAATTTCATGTGAATCTCTTAATAAAGAGCAGGGAAAATTGACAACAAAAATATTCAAAATCTGAGGCTAGAAATATTACCTTCATAGGGCTATTGCAAGTAGTAATCAAGATCTTTCATATAGTAAAGTTTCTGACAGTGGCAGGCACTCAGAGCCCTGGCAGTCCTAAACCCCTGATTGAACTTGAAATCAGGGAAAGGAAGAAAAATGAACAACTACTAAGCAAGCATTATGTGTCAAGTGTTACTCATAAATTCATAAGCAGCTGTATAAGTCATCTTACTTAATCCTGTAGGGTAAAAGTGGCTTTCCCCATTGTCCAGATAAGGTCAATGTGGTGCAGAGAGCCAGGTAGCCAACATCACAGAACCATAGGAAATACAGTGATATTTGAAGCCAGGCTCGCTTCCTTCCAAAGCTCATTCCACAAGAGCCCGCCACCTCCCAGTTAGGTAGGAAACTAACCAAGTTGTAGTCTAATTTTTCTAAACATAGCGGTTTCCTCCTGAGGTAGGAATCGTCTGCTTAGCTGGTTTCCAGAGTACCATTTTCCTTGTTGAGTTGATTTAGCAGTAAAATACTTTTTGAGTAAAGTGGGTAGAGGGATCCAGAGGACAGCAGGGAAGTCTCAAAGGACATTGTGATTGGGGCTTGCACTGTGGGAGTTGTTATGCTTCACAGTAATTGCATATTGAATAAATAATTCCAATTTCCACAGAGTGGGATGTCTGGACCCTCTGACTTTTACTGCTTATTGACTTATTTTATCTGGTTTATCAGTTTAACAACTAAAACACACTTTCCTCTTGGTCAAGAGTTTCCCAGGAGTATATTAGAAAAAGTGGTAGATACAAATTTGTTAATAACCACTTTTACCTCTGCTCAAAGAAAAATAATAAGAAGTCCAGGTATGGGCCAAAAATAACTTTTACTGTAATAGGTCTGGAAGCTCAACTCTGGTCCTTGCAACCAACATATAGTATGGACCGTTTTCTTTGCAAATTAGAACTTTGCCAATGTCTGTTGGCCTGATGCCTCTGACAGCTACACAGAGAAAGTTATGGGAAGATAACATGGCAGAGGAACCCATACCTGTGACTCCAAGCACCATTTTGTTGTTCTTTAGTTGCTCAGTCATGTCTGACTTCTTGCACCCTTATGGATTGTAGCCCACTAGGCTCCTCTATCTATGGGATCCTCCAGACAAAAGTACTGGAGTGGGTTGCCATGCCCTTCTCCAGGTGATCTTCCCAACTTAGGGATTGAACCTGTGTCTCCTGCATTGACAGTCTAGTTCTTTACCACTGAGCCACCCGGGAAGCCCAACCATCATTTTAGACCCTTGTAAGATATCTGCTCTTTTAATTTTGAAAGAGAAAATCAACATCATGGAGGTCAAGAAACATACTTACTGCTGCATAAATATTAAATGATAGACTCAAAATGTCAGTCTATCTTAGGGATTGGCAAATTTACTCTCTAAAGGGCAAGTTAGTAAATGTTTCAGCTTTGTGGGTCATATACTCTCTGTTACAACAACTCAATTCTGTTGTAGTGAGGGCAGTCACTGACAGTCTATGAGGAAGTAGGTGTGCCTGTATTCCAATACAACTTTATTTATGGACATTGACATTTGAATCTCATAAATTTATTGTGTGTCTCCAACTCATACATGTTCTTGATTTTTTTAATTATTTAAAAATGTAGAGACTATTTTTGGCTTGCAGGTACACAAACAGGTGTGGAGCCAGATTTGGCTCACGCGCCATAGTTTATTGACCACTGGTTTTTTTTTTTTTTTTCTGATCCCAAAGCCTCAGGCAAAGCTATTTTGACTTAGCAACTGGTTTTATCTCAAGTTCCTTAGAAGCAGAACCTCCCTGCCCAGCAAGACTTGGCTTTATGTTCAACATGCTTTGACTTTTGAAAGGAGACCTTTGGCACACAGTATAGGATGATGAGGCTTCCCTCATGGCTCAGACAGTAAAAACTCTGCCTGCAATGCAGAAGACCCGGGTTAGACCCCTGGGTTAAGAAGATCTCTTGGAGAAGAAAATGGCAAGCCACTCCAGTTTTCTTGCCTGGAGAATCCTATGGATAGAGGAGCCTGGTGGGCTACAGTCTATGAGGTCGCAAAGAGTCAGACATGACTGAGCAACTAACAACCATAGGTATAGATATAGAGGGATGGTGAGTGTGTGTGTGTGTGTGTGTGTGTGTGTGTGAGAGAGAGAGAGAGAGAGAGAGAGAGAGAGAGATGGAGAGGAAGAAAGCACAAGGAACAGACAGCAAAAAAAAATCATTTTTTTCCTTATATCAACTGACAGATATGGACACTCCTCTTTTCAAAATCTAGGATGTCTTGCTACCTGTTTTCTAAAATAGGAGGGAATTAAAGTATTATCAGCATGAAGATTGATTTTATTATAATGAATAGGCAGAATTGTTTGTTTCTGGTGGATGAAATTCAATGGATATCTCACTTGGAATTTGTGAATCGTAACACTGGCTCATGAAAGGTCATGGGGCTTTGTAGGTGTTGTCTAAGCGAGGCTTATGGATGATATCTGCTGGGGTCCTCTGTGTTATCCACTGCTCCATTAGGTTCTAGGGATGTCAATTCATGGATCTGGAAGGCATAGCTGTGTTCATGACTGAACCAAGAGGAATCTTGGCACAGGTTCATCCAGGACAGGCAGATCCCATTGGAGGACTGTGCATGAAGACAGGGTAGAAATAATTGGCATCATGAAACGTTGAACTGGTAGGAATCCTTGGGCAAACCCAACTTGTGAGAAAATGGACATCTAGATGTTAGCCAGTTCATGCTGAAGCCAAGGCTGATATTTTCAGATATTAATTTTTTTTCTCTATTTAGAATTGAGGTTAGTTTAAGATGCTCAAAAGGCCTTAAGCTTGGTTTCCCCATAGAGATTTCAAGATAACAATATCAAGTTATGCAATAAGTGAAGGAAGCCCCAAAGAGTTCTAATTTCCCCCACTATGACTATTTGTGATGCTTTATAAAATGACAAAAATCAAATTCAAAGGGAGAATTGTTTTTTCTGACTTTGTAGTGCTTTAAGTGATCAATGGCTGGCCGAGCCCTTCCCCAAAGCCTCTTGATTCATTCTTGGTGACATTGCTAGGGAACTCCCACAATATCTGTGGACACCACGTGTAAGCCTCCTGTGTATCATGTACATCAGAGGAGACCTATCACGTGGAAATGTCCTGTTGCAAAAGTTCCTTGGAACTTCGGATGCATTTTACTTATAAAGGCATGTTCCAAAGGACGGTTATCTCCTTAGGCCATCAGAAAAGCCTCCTGGAACCCCTTGTGGCTGAACTGGAATGAGAGAGCTCAGAGGCTGCTGAGGCCCCAACTTCTAAGCCTTGGTGAGGCGGCTCCTTGGTTTGGGAAACTCTCAGGACTCGGCCATACCCTGTCCTCCTCCTTTTGGGAGCACTTGGCAGCCCCTGAGTGGCGAGAGGAGGAGCCCTGTGGGATTGGGGGCTGAGAGCAGAGAGCTGAGGTCTCCTTTGGAAGCAGTCTGGGAAGGCTCCATGTTAAAGGGGAAAGGAGGAGACAGGAAACCTCCATTAAATTGTTTATAGATTGAATTGTTTCTAAGGCCGGAACTGACAACTGTTTTTACAAAGTAAAAAAGGAGGCAATGAGCTCCACTGCGTTCATTCAGGCATATCCAGTGCTTAACAAGATCAGAGTACAGTTTTCTTTGGACAGGTGGGTTTCAAAAAGCTGAATGTTGGGGCAGTGTGTAAAGCCTTCCAATCTGAAGGTTTTTGGAGGTTACTGCTGATGCCATTTGAATAGGACTGTGATATTCACAGACTGTGGAATCGTTCAGATTATTGCCTAAGCAAATGGTTATTTTGTTTTTGCTTCTCCAGTTAGACAAGGGAACATGATTTGCATTCTATCAGCTGGCCTTTTATTGTTCTTCATGTTGGGACAAATGTTCTTTGAGAGGTGGGGTCTTGTTTGAGGAAATGTCGAGCTGTCCAGCTTAGATTTATTGGTGACTGTGGCAGGTACCAAAGGTTTCAAGAAGCTGGTGTATGCATTTATTTTCCTCTCCTTTGAAAGATTTTTCTGGAACCAGGACATGTTCTCTTTAGGAAGAAAGCAAATGTATTACACTTAAACCAGCGTGTGATAGAAAAACCTAAAGAAGGCTTGTAGTGGATGCATTTACATCATCTGAAAGGCATTTTATGCACCAAGTTCCAAAGCCAGGAAAGGCAGCTAAACAAGGAACAGTCATTTCAGGCACAGGCTTGTGGTGTATGATGTCTGGGTGGGCCAATGAGGCATGATTTATGGGGGTATCATAAGTCTGGCTGGTTCTGAAATGTTTGTTCTCTGATGTCCAGAAATTCCCATCTTTGGCACAGTCCTCAGAGAAGCACTGACTTAGCCCAACTTTCCCACTGTGACCTCCATGAGCAGGTCAAATTCTATGTGAACCTTTTGGTGGGGAATGCTTTGGAGGCTTATGTTTTATCCTAAAAATTGCTAGGAATTTTCAACCTTTCCATAACCTGTTCATGTTTTATTTAACTTAAAAAGGTCACCTACCCTTAAATCTTTGAGTTAATGATGTTCCAGGAAGATGGGCCACATTCATCCTGCAGCCCTGAACACTCCCAGGAATACTGTCTTATCTCCTCCAGAGCAGGAGGATCTTGTTTTGAGAAATGAGGATTTCAAGCATTATCCAATTGGTGGTACAGCAGTGGTCCTTTGAAATGTACAAATCCTCCCTTGGAACAATCATGTGTGAGTTCAGTTTTACATGAGGAGGAGATAATTTGTCACAGGAGTTCATTGCCATTTTGGAAGATAGCACTCCGGCCTCTGAGGGACTGGAAACTAGAAAACCTTTGGTGATGAAAAAGGGGGAGGCTTGAAAATAGGAGAGTAAACTTGGGTGGAGATGTGGGGAATCTGGTTGAAGGAGGAGGTGTCGGGTGGGGCTGAGGGAGAAACAGAAGCAGAAAAAAAAAAGGGTGGAGATTTAAGTGGCAAATTTTGCCTGAGGTTTTATTTTAAAATGGTTTTTCATTCTTCCGAATCAGTCTCCAACCTCAATTCCATTCTTTAGCTCTGACTCCAGTGCCTGAATTCCAACAGCAGCTTCTCCACCTGGAGACCCAAGTCAGCAGAGCCTGGATGCTAACTCACCTGTGGTGGCCCCATCACCCTTTCCTCTGCTGCTTGTCCACTGGCTGGTTCCTAGGCAAGTCTATGGCTTAATTTCTGACACCACCGACTATGTGCTGCAGACTGGAGCCTGGGAATCTCCATTTTTTCCTTCTCCCAATCTCTCAGGCACATATCCGGTTGATCATGAAATCTAACCAAGCAACCTCAGAGACAATCTTTTGTTTTCTATAGAAACTAGGGTTCCTGCAGGAATCACTCAAAGGGATGAGTGGCAGAGAGCTTTATGAAGAGCCCGCTCACAGAGCAGGGATGAGGAAGCTGAGAATGAAAACTGAAGACCCTGGGACAACTGTGGGATGCTGTTGACACTTTGGGGAAGAAGGGGCAAGGGCGGCTGGGGAATTCTCAAAGGTCCCTTATGTGTGAGCTTAGGGGTCTGCAAGAAGGGCCACAGAGCCCCACTTTGAGTTCCCTGAGTCATACAGCAAATTCATGCTGGCTATCTATTTTATCATTACATACTAGTCATGACTAGTCTTGTGTGCAAATCATAACTGTCTTTGAGTATCTTTCTATTTTAATTTTAAAAGATGATGCATTATTTTTCTTTTTCTACAAAATTTCCCTACCTTTGCTCATGGTTGGCTTTAAAGGAACCTAACCTGAGACATTTCAGCATTGACTTGCCTTTGAATATGCTATTATTTGTGTTTGGATTCCCCTTTCTTTCTTTTTATAAATATTTGAAATGATAAAGAAAAAAAAAGAATAAAATGTTAAAGCCTCCTTCATTACCAGTTCCTGCCATATACCTACATAGGTCATTTCACATGACTGAAATCACATACTGTGATTTGCTTTTTTTTTTTTTTCACAGTATGATACCTTTCTATTCCAGGATATATTCTGGATATACTATAACTATTTAAGCATTTCTTTTACTGATGAACGATTAAGGTGCTGATACTCTTTCCTCTGTGATAGAAAACGCTACAATAACCGTGTAAGTGTCTTTGTACACATGTTAATCATCTTGTAGATGAGAGTTTCTGCTTAGATGTTTTTAGTTGTAAGAGAAAACACCCTAACTAGTTTAAGCAGAAAGCAAACCTAAGGGCTGAGATGGTGGATCTGGCCTTGGAATCAGCTGCCAGGGGCTCAAGAGGTCCCCCAGGGCCCTGTCTCGGCCACTCACCCCCAACTGCTGTTGTCTTCTGTGCTGCTCTGTTCCCAAGGCCTTCTTTTCAGGGCCAAAGTGGCAGCTGGTAATTCTGTGCTGTGATGCTCAAAACTCTCAGCCCATTGGAAAACAGAGGGCGATTTTCTTTCAGTAATCTTAGGAAATGTCCCCAGATTGTGTCACTTTGATGCACACACCCACCCCCAAACCAATTCTTGTGTCTGGAGGCAAGTAAAGGTTTTGTTGGTCAGGCCTAGGAATGCACCCCATGGTAACCTGAATTGGAGATGGGGTGGGGGCAGATTCCCCAGCGTTACTCTTACTCTTGTTTCTAGAAGAGGGAAGGAACGCTGCCTATCAGGAGAGGGAAACATCATGGACCTTTGCAAATTGAAATATAGGGTTAGAGTATGAATTACACATTTTTGATAGCTACTGCCAGATAGCTCTCTTGAAATTGTATCTCAGTTTATATTCCCAGCATCAGTAGCACCCACAGTCCCTTTATTCACAGTCTTAAGACCCTGGATGTTATCAGTATTTTAAATTTTAACTGACCAGAGGGCTAAAACGTCTATATCATTTTTTAAATTTGATTCCTCTGATACCCAGGGATAATGAGTACCCTTTCATATGTTGAGCCAATCTTTCCATTTCTTTTTCTGTGAAATCCCTGTGTGTATCTTTTGGTTTACATTTTACTAGGTTTCTTTTTTTCTTATTGTTTGTATCAGCTCTTTATATATTAAGGACTTTAGAAGTGTGAGCTTCTTGAGGGTGGAGACTCAAAAAATGAGTGAATGAAGGATTGAGAGAGTGAGTGAATAAAAGAGTAAGTTAATATTTTTCTTTTTCCTGTTTGGTACTAGGACTTGAGAGAGAGTGAAATATCCCTTTTCCTGTATATTTTTTCTGGAAATTTCTCTATAGAGTTTCTCAGTAAGCTTTTCTGTGCGCTGTGAGAAACAATTGAATCAGGTTAATATGTGGAACATCATTCTGCATTCCATCAGAAATTTCTATCGTATCCTCTTGCCCTCACGCATCCCAGGGATAATGGCCCAGGACCTACTGTGTGTGGTTCAGTCTCACACACATATTCTCCTGCTCCGAAGCGTCAGCCCTGGGGCTCTGTTGAGACCCATGCCTGCCACGGGAGTCAGCTAGTGCTCTGCTTGGTTAAACATCCATCCAGGGTTTCAGAGGGGCTTGAAAATGATTGTTTTTGGATGGAATCCTGGTTTGAGGTTTCTTCATGTAGGACTCTGAAAAAGGATTTTGGAAACATCTCTAATCCCAAAGTATGTATCTGGGAGGCTGCCTTTGCCATTACCCACCTAATAATTCAGGCTCCCAGGGCCGTCTCACCCAAGGGCATTCGCTCCTTTGCTCAAGTCAAAAGGAACTGATCCAGGGAATGGAGGACCTGGGTTCTAATGTCGTTTTCAATGGGCAAGTTATTCACCACCTGACACCCCCTTTTCCATATCTTAAAGTACAATGGTTGGAATGGACAATGTCTGTGTCCCTGTCCAACTCCATAATTCTGAGTGGGATTCCGAATTCTGCTCTGCCACCAACAGTGTGTCCTCGGAGCTTTGCCCATTACTCATGAGAATGTCAACATCTGGGTAAATAGATATTTTGGGGTCAGCTCTGAAAAACCCCAAAGTACGTACTGCATGTTGATTTTGGCGCGTGGACAAGCCTGAGCAGGGCCGTGTCAAGCATTTCACCACGATAGCTGCTGGAGGAAGGGCCTGGGGAGGCGGGCTGGGCAGCCGTTGGGGTGATGAGACCAGTGGGGTCCTGTAGCACAGATGACTCTGCAGGAGAGGAGGAGGGAAAGGCCCGGGACTGGATCTACGGCTCATAAAAAAAAATCATTAGATCCATGTTGGGAATTGCTTATGACACTGTCTTAAAGCCACATTCTCAGGCAACAGGGAAAGCTGTAAATAGATCCACAGTTATCCAAGCATAGCAGAATAAAACTACAGGATGCCAAGTCAAACAGGCTCAGCCAACGTTTTGGGTGAAATTGTTAAATATTGCTCAGCCTTTCAGAGTGGGAGGGTCTGTTCAGAAGACTCACCACTGTGGGTCCCTAGGAGACAGCTCCAAGCAGCTTGGCTGGCTCTGCCCTCCCACCAGGAGCCAGCTCAGTGCAGAAAAACCAGAGGCAAAGACACTTTCTAAGGGGTGGCCTCATCCCTGGAGGACTTGTAGCATCACTCTGTTGTTACTCAAGTGAAAAAAATGTAAAAAGCATGGGAGGCTCCCAAGCCTACATGACTGAGAATTATAATAACATGGTGGCATCTCAAAAAACTTGTATTTTAACATAATTTCAAACTCCTAGAATATTTGCAGTTGTACTGTATACCCTTTACATTCAGTGTTTGATCAATTCTCCCTCCCACCCTTTCTCTCCCTCTTTCTCTCTTTTTCTTCTCTCTTTCTTTCCCTCTTGCTTTTTTTCTGTATTGCTTTCTCTTTCTTTTCTTATATACATATATATCCCTCCAGGAAGGTTTGCGGATAACTTGTATAATTAATGACACTTTAAATATTTCAGTGCATATTTCCATATTTCCTGAAAATGAGGATGCTCTCTTATATAATCATTGTGCCATTATTAAAATAAAGAATTAACACTGACACGGGACTATTATCTAGACCTCACTCAGATCCCCAATTGTCCCAATAATGTTCTTTATAGTAACAGAAAATCCAGGATCCCACGTTGCCTTTAGTTTGTTTTAATCTGGAAGAGCTTCTTAGTCTTTCTTTGTCTTTTGTGATATTTTTGATGAATACAGGCCAGTTATTTTGTGGAATGTCCCTCAATTTGGGTCTGTCTGATGCTTTGGAATTTCCTTTCTGCTTTGTGCACCGCCTCCTGAAGTACAAATGCCTGGTTGGGATGTGACTGGCTGCAGGAAACCGCTTCCCCAGTCCAGCAGTCTAGAGCTCATGCAAACTCCCCTTTGCCCTGTCTTGGGGGTTTCCTCTCCATTTTCCTCAATCATGGTTTCTCCTCCTGCAGGCATTGTGGAAAAGTCAGATAATTTGCTCACTGGAATTTGGACTCACCATCTGGTTGCCTGGATGTGGCAGATGATTCTTTGGTTCTGTTAGAATTATATTAGAGGAGCATTAAATACCCAGTAAAAGGCTGGGGAGCAGATTCAAGATGTGTAACTCAGGTTCTTTGGGAAAATAAACTTTGAATTCTAAACAAACCTATGTGCTAATTAACTTCTGGAGCTTATAGTGGACTCTTTGCAGGGGGTTTCTATTTGTTTATGATTCAGTTTGCTGTCATACAATTCCATCTTGGCCTCTGCTTGAATGGGTTTCATTACTTAGACCCCCACATAGCTTTCCTCTGGAGCAGTTTCCCCTACAAGTTGGTCCCATGTCATGAAATCTGGAAATAGAAATGATACAAACTTCCAGTGAATCTATCCGTGATTTATCAGACTCACTGACCCTGACATTTCCCTAACAAAGGAAGGAGGTTGGAAGAATATGGGAAGAGGTGGGGTGAGAGACCTCTCCAAGTGTTTCATCTGTGACTTGACAGACAACTGAGGGTGTGCTCAAGGAGTAGGACTTTTCTCGGCAAACCTGCCAGTCAGCTAAGGAATTCTCTTGATGTGAACCACAGAATCAGATTCTTAGCAGCGCAGTGATTGTTACAAATTACAGTTGAATCTGGGAATGGTTTCCAATGTCATCCCTGAAAAGGACCTTGGCAAATTCATCTTGATAGGAGGGGAGTCTCCAGTTTTAACCAGTAAATGCTGCTGCTAAGTCGCTTCAGTCGTGTCCAACTCTGTGCGACCCCATAGATGGCAGCCCACCAGGCTCCCCTGTCCCTGGGATTCTCCAGGCAAAAACACTGGGGTGGGTTGCCATTTCTTTCTCCAATGCATGAAAGTGAAAAGGGAAAGTGAAGTCACTCAGTTGTGTCTGACTCTTAGCGACCCTATGGACTGCAGCCTACTAGGCTTGTCTGTCCATGGGATTTCTAGGCAAGAGTACTTGAGTGGGTTGCCATTTTCTTCTCCAAACCAGTAAATAGAAGCCAACATATGTAAACACTTGAATGAATAACTTAATTCTTAGGACACAGATAAGAATTAAATCAGTTCTTAAAACACAGTTCCAGATATCAGGTCTTTGGAATCACACAAGACTTGTAGAGTTACGTTTCTGTGTCATGTGAAGAACAAGCTCATGTTTTACAAGTCATTGGTGACTGTGGCTATACCTCCTTTTTAATCAGTCAGTCAATTATTATTTTAGGGACAGTGTAAAGAGTATCTGTTCTAGAAACCAGAAGGATGATATCCTAACTGTTAATCGCTTGTTGGGAACTAGGTACTAACTGTGTGAAAGACACTACAAGCCCTAGAGTTAGAAAGAGAAGTGAAAAATAATTCTTATTCACAATGAACAGTAACTGTAGGGGAAGGAAAGATAGACTAAAAAAGAGATAAGTTCCTCTTTGAAGTGCAGCATGAAGCATTAAGGGGCTTCCTATGCTGGCAGTAAAAAAAAAATCCACCTGCCAATGCAGGAGCTGTGAGAGACATGGGTTCAATCCCTGGATTGGGAAGATTCCCTGCAGGAGGGCATGGCAACCCACTCCAGTTTTCTTGCCAGAAGAATCCCATGGACAGAGGAGCCTGGTGGACTTCAGTACAAAGGATCGCAAAGAGTTAGACATGATTGAAGTGACTTACATGCACGCATGCATAAAGCATTAAAAATAGAAGAATAGAGGGTTAGGTAGAGATGAACAGTAGCTAACTCAGCTAAAATTGGTGTGAGGAAAACTACGGTGAGAACGCCCAAAGGAGGTTATGACTAAGCTGAGTCTGAGAATGGAGAGGAGCCAGGCGGGTAGATGGGGAAGGGAAGGGCATCACAGGCAGAGGTCATAGCATATTTAGGACTTAATGGGGCTGATGGCCGGGATTTTGGGGGACTGTAAGTTATTCAATCTCAGTGGAGGTGGGGGAGAAGCAGGAAATGAAGCTGAAAGAATAGAAAAGGGAAGATTAGGGAGAACTTGTAGATCATGGATGAGACTCAAAATATCATCTCCAGGTTACTCAGAGTCAACAAAAGGACTTCAAAAAAAGGCATGGTTACTGAATGGTAGGCATTGGAGGGGTCATAGATACAGAGGCAGGCAAAGCAACTAAGACACTGTTGTAATAGAATATGGAGCAATAATAATGACCTAAATTAAGATAATGGCTCTGAGAATAGAGAAAATGATATAGATTAGAAGGGTGTTTCAGAGATGGAGGCAATAAGACTTGGTGACTGATGGGATATGAGGTTTATGAAGTAGCATCAGTTAAGGATGACACTAAGATTTCAGCCTTTGGTGACCAGGAGGGGGGGTGATATTACTGTTCTCTACAACAGAGAAGCTACTAGCTGCTTTGCAGGAGAAAATGATGTTGCCTTCAGATTTTTATGCATACAAAGTTTGATGTGCCAGAGGGACATCCAAGTGGTGATACAAGAATTTGGAGATTGGGTTCCAGATCACTGTAAGAACTAATGTTGAAGAAAAGACATTTGGATGCTATTGGTACAGAGGTGGTAATACAATGAATAGGAACAGATGAGCCCAGGAAAATGTCTACAGTCTACAGGGCTATAGCGAACAAGCATTTCAAGAGTGGGATTAGGAAGAGGATTTTGACAAGGAGAGACTGAAAGGAAGCAGTAAGAGAAGTGGGAGGAAAACCAAGAGACAGGGCGTTCATTGAAGATGGCCAAGGAGCAAGTGTGAAGGGCATCATGTAGGCAAGGTGTCTTATGACAAAGTCAAAAACAGCTTTATTGTAAGGTTTGCCCATCACAGGTCATAGGTACCCTTAAGGAGAGAACTTTCTGTGGATTAATTGGGGCAGAAGCTAAACAACAAGATTCAGGAGGCTGGTAGGGAAGGGGGAGACTTAGTATAGCTGAAACCATCCAGAAGCTTGTTGGAGAGAAGGCATAGAAGAGAGTAGTTTATAAGAGGTGCAGGTTCTAGATGAGGGGGTAGTGAGGGAAATATGACTTATATGCTGGAGTAAAACATCCAATAGATAAAGACTAAGCAGAAGTTTTAGGAGGGAAAGAGTCAAAGATTCTGGATCTAATGCAATTATAGGACCTTGGACAAGACCCTTCACCTCCCTAAACTGCAATCTTTCTTCAGTTTTTCTTTTACTTAACTAGTACATTTTGGTGGTATGCTCCACGTTGGTACAGGTAGCTTGCTTAATTCTTCTTAATGATTGCATATTATTCCATTGTATGAATTACCTATAATTTATTTAGCTGGCTCCTTAATGATGAATCAGATGGATTAGGTGGTTTCCAATATTTTGCTGTTACAGGCAATTCTATTATATCTCATTTTGCACATGTGCAGATGTATAGAATAAATATTTAGAGATGCTATAGCTAGGCCAAAGGGCATGTGAAATTTTAATGTGGAGGTATTTGAACAAGTTTGAAAATGTGCAGAATGAAGGGCAATGGGTTTGGGACTAATGTATCTCTTGATTATTCACCAGGGAAATTAAGAGGGACAGTAAGATGGAAGCAGATAGTGGCACAGCTCAGTGGACCTTTAGTCCAGTGAAAAGGTGTCTCAGGACACAATTTGAGGAGAACATCACTCTCCTGTGATTCCCAGTCTATGATATGGTCTGTGATGTTGCACCTGAACTTTGTACAGCAGAGGCCCAACTCCAAGGAAAATCCTATTAAGAGGAGAACCTCTATCAACTCCTACTTTAGAAGCTTGTAATCCCAGGCAACTGACCTCTCTGAAGCCACGTCCTGGATTAAGCTATAAAATAAAAACTTCAGGGTGGAAGTTGCAAGCTGTGAGACTAGTTAAGGAGCATATTAAAGCCAGAACGGTAACAATGAGACCAATCTCCATTCGGATAAGAGCCTGGTATCTCTGCAGCTCCAGTCGCCAACCTCCTGTCCCCTAACATCAAAGAGATTAGATAGACAATGCAAGAACTGAGTTTCATAAAAGCAAGAAGGTGTCCAAACCTTTGCAATCCACTCCCTTTGGAGCTCCAAACTGTAATTACATTTCCAGGGCCAGAGTCTCCCAATACTGGATGGTGTTTCTACAAGGAATTAAGTGTTTGTTTCAATAAGGAAAGAAAATCTAAGTAGCAGGGAACCCCCTTCTTCTATCTCCTGCACTTTAGCCTATGAGGCCTTTCCCATGCATTAGCAGGTGAAGTCAAGGGAGAGAATGCGGCCAGAGGAGAACGTTTGCAATAACCTGGAAGAAAAGAAAGTAGAGTGAGGAAGGAGCCATGGCCGCCCACCCACCCTATTCCTTTCTCAAAGAGCACTGGAGGTGGATGTCTCTTTTCCTAATTTAATGTTTCTGAGGTTCAGGAAGTACTGTGTATAGCACTAGAGAGCTGTGGGGCCTGGACCTAACACCTCCATTCTCTGGTTGAGTGACCACAGGATTAACCCAAGGAGGCCTAGAGTCTACATTTATAAAACAGGAGTATAACGGTACATGTATCTCAAAGATAATATGAGCAGAAACTTGACATACAGCCTGGCACATATGGGCTGGTTAATGCATGTTAGCTACTATCATTACCAAGAATCCCACAGTGCAGTTGTGTTACAAGTTGGTTTGTACCAAAGCCAGTGTTACAGTACCCATTGTTACAAACCTTCAGACAGCATCATCTCTATGGATTCTCCTCCCTGGATCATGTATGGATTCTGTCTGGGCAGACATGGCTCAGAAAATTACGTAGCAGGAAGATATAATGCAATTGTATAGCTAGAAGTTATGCTAGTGGTTTTTGAAGTGTATTCCTTGAACTAACAGAATCAACATCACTTGGGGACTTGTTAGGACCTACAACAGACCTACCCAATCAAAATCTCTAGGCCCCCTACCCTATCCTCAAAGCCCCAGGAGATATTGAGATTATGCTAAAGCTAGAGAAGGCTCTTGAGAGTCCCTTGGACAGTGAGGAGATCAAGCCAGTCAATTCTAAAGGAAATCAACCCTGAATATTCTTTGAAATGACTGATGCTGAAACTGAAGCTGAAGCTCCAATACTTTGACCACTCAATACAAAGGGCTGACTCGTTAGAAAAGAGCCTGATTCTGGGAAAGACTGAGGGTAAGAGGAGAAGAGGGCAAGGACGAGATGGTTGGATGGCATCATCAACTCAATGGACTTGAGTATGAGCAAGCCCTGGGAGATGGTGAAGGACAAGGAAGCCTGGCATGCTGCAGTCCACGTGGTCGCAAGGAGTCAGACAGAGCTGTGTGACTGAACAATGACAACAACAAAAAAGTGTGAAAGCCACTGAGCTAGACTCTGGGGTGCCACTTCCTACTTCACACAGAAAGAGCTGAGTGGACCGAGCGATCCAAGATGGCGTGCCTGCAGCTCACAGCCACATTTGGATGGATGACTCAACAACCTTGCCTGTTCCTGAACACTCTCCGCTATTGCTGGGAACGGCCTGTCAGACTGCAGGTTTTTCCTTTTCGCTTTCTCTCCCTACTTCTCTCCCCCAAGATACAAGATAGTTCCTGCCCAGGCATCTCAGATTACCATTTTTTTGCTCAAAGCCAATTAAAGGTCTCTAATCCCTCCTGTGTTTACCTAAAGGATGAATTTGATCGGAAGAGATGAACAGGAAGGGCAAAATCCTAGAAGGGCTTGGGAAAGGAAGTTTCTGCTCCAGTGGTGGGAACACACCCTTTCTCACTAAGCTTCTTACGAACTGGGGAATTCTTTGAATTGCAATTCTCCATCCAGCCTGACTTTCATCTCAAGCCCACAATCAGGCTTTCAAAGGCAGTGCCTGAACTTTATTCTTAGTATTAATACTTGGGAGATTTTTTTTCCCCAAGAACATCTCAGGAATCCCCAAAGTGATAGTTCAAATCATTTGAATTGTCCCTTTTTGTAGGTTGAAAGGAAGTGAATATCAGCAATTTTTTTATGATTAAATGTAATATATGGACCTAAGAATCTTTATAGGGGACCCACCATTCTCCGTTACTCAGGTTATTTTTTGAGGACTTCTGGGCCTAGATTTTCTCCTTTATGGGGTTATCTAGAGTTTGCCACTTCTGGCTGAAGTCCTTGCGTACAATTTGACCTCCCAAGACTGACTTTCCTTGTCTCTAAAGTGGGAGTGCTATTACCTTGCTTACAGGTAGATGTACAATTGAACAGGAAATTGTACCCGCAGTGTCTGGTGTGGGGCCTGTATTCTAACTGGCATTATATGCTTTGGCGGCCTTGTTCAGTGAAGCTGGCTTAACACTTGAAACTCCTATCTCCACCTCTTCTGAGAGCTCTTAGCTCTGTTCTACATGTGTGTAGGTGGTGATCCTCCAGGACATAATTTCTCCTCATCCAGAAAGAAATAAGGGATCAGGGCATCTTTTTAAGGCCCTTAAACAGGATGCATTTTTATGAGATGCTAAGAAAGTGAAATATTTTTCTCCCTTAAGTAAACATTATTATTCTTCATTTCAGAGAAGTGTCAGATGAACTTATTTATGTGTTTTGGAATCTCTGTAGGAGAAGAGAAAGCAGCCCAGCAAACGAAGGCAGAAAGTTCCAGCCGCATCATTAACTGGATTGTGCAACCTCTGAGCACTGCCTTAACCTCTGAGTGTCTCTGGTTTCCTGTCTTGCGCAGGAGGATTACATGCATGCCTCAACATACTTCAGTGAGGATAGAGGTGATACAATGAGCTAGTGCTTCATGGAAGTGCTTTGAGCTTTGGAAGCAGAGATTTTACATAGATACAAGGTTACATTACACAAGTATGATCGTTTTTCTTTGGCAATAGTGATGGCACCAGGAAAACTTCTAATACAGTTCAAAAGCAGAATGAGAAAGAATAAAGATGTTTTTTCCCCAGTAGAACCATCATCAGCCCAGAGATGTTTTGGAGGGTGTTATAGAAATATTCTCAGTGGTCTTCAAGAGCAAGGTTAAGAGCTCCCTGCACTTGGTTCTTCCTCCCCTACACAGAGGTAAGAGTCCTGACAGATTGTCTTTAATTATTAGATGTTAAAAAGGTAAGTGGGAATCTGATACACTGTACGTTGGGCTATTGACAAGAGACCTTGTGAATTTTCAAAGGTGGGTATTGATCGGGAATTTGCATGAGTTCCCAGCCAGTTTGTTTGTAGGAGACGTCCTATTCTTGGAAGTGAACAAGGAGAAGCAATTCAACATGTCCATCAATAAAATGGCTTGACTTCTGCTGGTAAATTGTTCTGTGGCTTATTTTAAACTGAGAGTTGAATAATGATGGGTGTACAGGACCAGGCACAAGCAAAGAACTGGGGAGCCTCACTTTTCTTAGTGTGAGGCTGTTTGTATCTGTAAAGAAATGGGGTTAGTGACATTTGAATGTGGAAACTGAAATCTGGGGTCTCAAGTTTTTTTCTTGTTAAGTTCAGGTGCTTCCAGTTTTTTTGTTTATATCAAATTATGAAGATGAAACTCATGCACATAAGGAAAATCCTGTAGAACTGCCAATAAAAAAATATCCAATGGCTTGAGCTCTTCGGCAGTTTTTGCCACCCACCATGAGATGATTAGCAGACTGCTGAGTGGAGAGATGTGTATTCTGAATACCCTCCTCCCTTAAAAACATTCCACTCATTACCACTGATACCCGCTCATGGGGCAGTCGACCTGCAGACATCCGATGTTTTTGGCTCTCTCTCTCCATCTTCCACTCCCCTCTTTAAATCAAAATACAGCTGACAAACAATTTTATTAGTCTCAGGTGTACTACATAATGATTTGAAATTTGTGTACACTACAGAATGATCACCATGATAAATTTAGTGACCACCTTTCTCCATATAAAGTTAGTACAGTGTTTTTGATCATATTCCTTAAGCTGTATATTATATGCCCACTTGGATATTTCTTGTATAACTGGTGGCTTGCACCTCTTAGTTCTCTTCATTTATTTCATCCATCCCCACCTTCTCCCTTCTGGCAATGTGGACATTCTCTGTTCTTCCTTAAAGAGTAAAAGCTTGTAAGGATGGCTTCGTCTTTCTCATTCTTTCTCCTTGTCTGGTCATTACTGACCTCCTACTTACATCCAGAGTGCTACCTGTTATTTTTAAGTACTTACACACAAGCATAAGCAGATCTGCAGGAAACCCTCTACCAAATCTGTGCTTGTTCTGGCCACATTCTTTCATCTCTGTAGAAGATGGGCAATCAGGATGACTAATGGCTGCCTTGGAAGTGATTAGTTAAGCAAATGAAAAATGAATCAACTAGCTAACCTCAAGGCAGTTCAAGACAGAAAAACTCCATAGTTATATCATTTGATGTCTGTGAGATAGTAATTAAATTTTTTTTTTTACATTTTTAATTTGACAAATACTAGTTTTCTTATGTGAGTCTAAATAGATTGTGGTTGCCACAGAAGCAATTTGGCCTAACATATACATATCTGGATATACATATACCTATGTCTATATATAGTGCTGTGCTTAGCTGTCCAGCTGTGTGTGACTCTTTGTAATCCCATGGACTGAAGCATGTCAGGCTTCCCTGTCCTTCACTATGTCTCAGAGTTTGCTGAAACTTATGTCCATTGAGTCAGTGACGCTATCCAACCATCTCATCCTCTGTTGCCCTCTTTTTTTGTCTTCAATCTTTCCCAGCATCAGGGTTTTTTCCAATTAGTCAGCTCTTCGCATCAGGTGGCCAAAGTACTGCAGCTTCAGTTTCAACATCAGTCCTTCCAATGAATATTCAGGACTGCTTTCCTTTAGGATTGACTAGTTTGATCTCCTTGCAGTCCAAGGGACTCTCTAGAATCTTCTCCAGCACCACAATTTGAAAGCATCGATTCTTTGGCACTCAGCCTTCTTAATGGTCATACTCTCACATTTGCACATGACTACTGCAAAAACCATAGCTTTGGCTCTATGGATCTTTGTTGTCAAAGCAATGTCTTGGTTTTTTAATGTGCTATCTAGGTTTGCCATAGCTTTCCTTCCAAAGAGCAAGCATCCTTTAATTTCACGGCTGAAGTCACCATCCACAGTGATTTTGGAGCCCAAGAAAAGAAAATCTGTCACCAGTTCCACTTTTTCCCCATCTATTTGCCATGAAGTGAAGGGATTGGATGCCATGATCTTAATGTTTTGAATGTTGAGTTTTAAGCCAGCTTTTTCATTCTCCTCTTTCACACTCATCAAGAGGCTCTTTAGTTACTTCTTGCTTTCTGCTGTTAAAGTGGTATCATCTGCATATCTGAGTTTGTTGATATTTCTCCCAGCAATCTTGATTCTAGGTTGTGACTCATCCAGTCTGGCATTTCACTTGATGTACCCTGCATATAAGTTAAATAAGTGACAATATAAGTGACAATATACAGCCTTTTCACACTCCTTTCCCATTTTGAACCAGTTGTTCCATGTCTGGTTCTAACTGTTGCTTCTTGACACAGGTTTCTCAGGAGACAAGTAAGATGGTCTGGTATTCTCATCTCTTTAAGAATTTTCCACAGTTTGTTGTCCTCTGTCCATGGCATTCTTCAGGCAAGAATACTGGAGCAGGGCCATTCCCTTCTCCAGGGTATCTTACTGACCCAGGGATCAAATCCCAGTTTCCTGCATTGCAGTCAGGTTCTTTACATTTTGGAGAAGGAAATGGCAACCCACTCCAGTAATCTTGCCTGGAGAATTCCATGGACAATGGAGCCTGCAGCCTACAGTCCATGGGGTTGCAAAGAGTCAGGCATGACTGAGCAACTATCACTCACTCACTTTTTACATCTGAGCCACTGGGGAAGCCTGAGATATATATATTTAAGGCAGGATTTGGTGTTTAGCTTCATTAGAGATATAGGAACTGCATGATCTTGGCTCTAGAACTGCCTCTCTTTTTCAGTTCAATTCAGTCACTCAGTCATGTCTGACTCTTCATGACCCCATGAACCACAGCACGCCAGGCCTCCTGTCCATCACCAACTCCCGGAGTCCACCCAGACCCGTGTCCATCGAGTTGGTGATGCCATCCAGCCATCTCATCCTCTGTCTTCCCCTTCTCCTGCTGCCCCCAATCCTTCCCAGCATCAGGGTCTTTTCCAATGAGTCAACTCTTCGCATGAGGTGGCCAAATATTAGAGTTTCAGCTTCAACATCAGTCCATCCAATGAACACGCAGGACTGATCTCCTTTAGGATGGACTGGTTGGATCTCCTTGCAGTCCAAGGACTCTCAAGAGTGTTCTCCAACACCACAGTTCAAAAGCATCAGTTCTTCGGAGCTCAGCCTTTTTCACTGTCCAACTCTCACATCCATACATGACTACTGGAAAACCCATAGCCTTGACTAGACAAACCTTTGTTGGCAAAGTAATGTCTTTGCTTTTCAATATGCTACCCAGGTTGGCCATAACTTTCCTTCCAAGGAATAGGGGTCTTTTGATTTCATGGCTGCAATCATCATGCAGTGATTTTGGAGACTCCCCAAATAAAATCTGACACTTTTTCCACTGTTTCTCCATCTGTTTCCCATGAAGTGATGGGACCAGATGTCATGATCTTTGTTTTCTGAATGTTGAGTTTTAAGCCAACTTTTTCACTCTCCTCTTTCACTTTCATCAAGAGGCTTTTTAGTTCCTCTTCACTTTCTACCATAAGGGTGGTGTCATCTGCATATCTGAGGTTGTTGATATTTCTCCCGTCAATCTTGATTCCAGCTTGTGCTTCTTCCAGCCTAGCGTTTCTCATGATGTACTCTGCATGTATAAGTTAAATAAGCAGGGTAACATATACAGCCTTGATGTACTCCTTTTCCTATTTGGAACCAGTCTGTTCCATGTCCAGTTCTAACTGTTGCTTCCTGGCATGCATACAGATTTCTCAAGAGACAGGTCAGATGGTCTGGTATTCCCATCTCTTTCAGAATTTTCCACTGTTTATTGTGATCCACATAGTCAAAGGATTTGGCATAGTCAATAATGCAGAAGTAGATGTTTTTCTGGAACTCTCTTGCTTTTTCAATGATCTAGAGGATGTTGGCAGTTTGATCTCTGGATTCCTCTGCCTTTTCTAAAACCAGCTTGAACATCTGGAAGTTCACGGTTCATGTATCGCTGAAGCCTGGCTTGGAGAATTTTGAGCATTACTTTGCTAGCGTGTGAAATTAGTGCAATTGTGCAGTGGTTTGAGCATTCTTTGGCATTGCCTTTCTTTGGGATAGGAATGCAAACTGACCTATTCCAGTCCTGTGGCCATTGCTGAGTTTTCCAAATTTGCCTCTCTTTTTAAAGGTCTTCAAAACACCCCATGTGGCTAGAGCACAAACACGAATTGTTAACAACTATTTCAGATGTCACCAGAGGAGTTAAGCTGGGAGCTGTTGCTTTTCTTGTTAATAACATCAAGCTTCAGATGCCATGGTGACCAGGTTGAATGTCACTGCTGATTCACCAGGTTTCCTAAATGCACCTAAGACAGAACTAGTATGTAGCCTTTAGAATCCTGGCAGTCTATAGGTGGTGATGCTGCCCAATCCAGCTTTCCTCCTCTCCTGGCTGCTTTGAGCTGTTGGTCCCTTCAATTCAGTGTTTCTTTTACATTCAGAGGCAGTAAAGCTATAATTCAAGGGTTGGGGGAAGGGGTTCTGTTAGTTAACAAAAAGCATAATGTGAAAGGAGGTAACTTGACATGGGAATGAAGGATCTG
Organism: Antilocapra americana; assembly: GCA_007570785.1. Classification (NCBI taxonomy): domain Eukaryota; kingdom Metazoa; phylum Chordata; class Mammalia; order Artiodactyla; family Antilocapridae; genus Antilocapra; species Antilocapra americana. Next base: position 857,907 of record ML663049.1, read on the forward strand.
TTCTTGGCTAGAGACTCAGTTCTCCAGTTCTGTCATCCTTGGAAGCTGAGCACCCTTGGGCAATGTCCTTTGCTTCCATTTCCTCACCTGTTAAATGGGGTAATGATAATAGAACAGTTGTGAAAGTTAATTGATGTACAGAATTATTAAGCTTTCCATAATCATTAGCTCATATTACTATTGATTCTGAGAAGCTGAAGCAGAGTAACATATTCAAATTGGCTTCCCAGATGACTCAGTGGTAAAGAATCCGCCTGCCAATGCAGAAGATATGAAATCCATCCCTGGGTCAGGAAGATCCCTTGAAGGAGGAAATGACAACCCATTCCAGCATTCTTGCCTGGAAAATTCCATGGACAGAGGAGCCAGGTGGGCTACAGTCCATGGGGTCACAAAGAGTCAGACATGACTGAGCGCACACACAACATATTTATGCCAACCTTAACTATCTGAATGGGAGAAACAAAGCTTATGAAGATGAATTTGGAAGAAAAAATGTTGCCCAATATGAGAAGAAACCATGTTATTTTCTTTTGTCCTTGCTCCTTGGCATTATTGAAAACCACTTCAATTAGGGGGAATGTTTCAGAGTAAACCAGTCTAAGCATCACTATTTTCTATACAAGTCACAGTTTCATTCTATGTTAAAATACTGAGATGCCCTGGGAGGCGGGGAGCTGGCAGAGGAGAATGAGAGACACGGTCAAAGAGTAGGAGACAGGCCAGTGGGGAAGGTAAAGGGACTCAGGAGGGACTCAGTCCTCCATGGACTCTCTCAAAGAGAACGCTGATTTTGAAGTTAGTGCATCACCGAAGGCTTACTAAGAAAGAATAAGACTTTTCTGTGCAGAAAGATTTGGGTGAGATGAATGGAAACTTTGTCAGTAATCGCTGTTGCTGCTCTTCAGTCCCTAGGTCATGTCCGACTATTGGTGACTCCGTGGACAACAGCACACCAGCCCCTCTGTCCTCCACTGTCTCCTGGAGTTTGCTCAGATTCATGTTCCCCGAGTTGGTGATGCTAGAATAGCCCGTTAGGAATAGCTATTGTTAAATTGCTGTTCTCTTTTGTCTGGTTTGGGTTCCCCTCAAAGCAGACATTGAATAGGCGGTTCATTTGGAAGGTGACCACTGAAAGCACAGTGAGAGAGCAGAAAAAGACAGGAGGGAGACGCAGTCCAGGCTGTGCTGCTGGGCTGGTTACAGCAGCAGGCGATGGTGCCCACTCCTGCTGGGGAACTTCCGTGGAGTCGCGCGGAATGCACCTCCCCAGGGAAACCTGAGAGTCTGCCATAGAAGCATTTTATTCAATATCAAGTCTTTGCGTATCATAAAGATGCCATGGGAAAAATGGAACAGAGACTCTCCTTGTTTCTAAAAACTTTTTATACTTGCTTTGCCTGTAACAACAATGAACTTTGTCTCTCTTCCCTAAGGTAATCCTAGTTCTTAGAATAGCTCCTGGCACTTAAAAAATGCTCAGTTAATAATTCTTGAGTAAACCATGAATGACTTTTCAGTGACTCACAGGGAATGTAGTCCTGACGGCTACAAAGTCTGCATTCTATGTTTGAGATCAGAAGTGTTGTTCTAGGACCTGGATGAGAGTGAAAGTTGCTCAGTTGTGTCCAATTCTTTGCGACCCCGTGGACTATACAGGCCATGGGATTCTCCAGGCCAGAATACTGGAGTGGGTAGCCTTTCCCTTCTCTAGGGGATCTTCCCAACCCAGGGATCGAACCCAGGTCTCTTACATTGCAGGCAGATTCTTTACCAGCTGAGCCACCAGGAAAGCCCAAGAATACTGGAATGAGTAGCCTATCTCTTCTCCAGTGGATCTTCCCAACCCAGGGATCGAAATGGGATTTCCTGCATTGCAGGCAGATTCTTTACCAACTGAGCTCTCAGGGAATGATGATGAATTCTAGCTCCTTCTATTATGATGTATATGCATACCCCCTCACCGCTCAGCCTGCCACTTATATACATGAACTTAAATGTGCTTGAGCTTAAACGTGCTTAGACCATCTGGGCATGCCCCTTACCTGATCATCTGGAAAGAGTCCCCATGGTCTGGGTAAAGTAGGGACATTTGGGGGTCTTCAGATGTGTAACTCGATAGGACACTGGTGTTGATATCCAAAAGGTATTTATTGAATAATTACATGAAAGTTTCAATTTTTATTTCTAGGGCTCAAAACAAGCAAAAAGTTTCATTAGACATGACTTATAAGAGATCCAAGGACTATACAAAACCATCTTTAGCAAACATCTAGATTCTGTGAAATATCTGTACCCACATTAAGTTTAATACAGAGTTTATTAAAAGACTTAGGTTTTTATTGCTTCTTAATATTCTGAATGGAGTCCAAAATAGTTTTAAAGCATCTTTTGAGTTGCCTATAAATACTTCCTAGTTCATAGTAACACAAAATTTTTTCCTTCTGGATGTTTTACTTACAAACATCATTTCCTTTATTTTCTTAAGATTCTGGTCTATTTATTATTGGGCTGGTTATTTCCATAGCAGACACTTCACTGGTGAGCCTGCGGTTCATCGGCTATATAACTTAATAGACAGTTAACCCAGATTGAATTCACTTTGTTAATGTAAAAAGAATTAGAAGACAATAGAGTTTAATAAGCTTTTCAACCCCCATTGAACAGCATTTGCTCTTTTCTGCACAGGACAGAAGGGACCCCAGCACCTTGCCTCGCCTCATGGTTATCACTAATGCCGTAGTTATCACCGCGATGCAGAAGGGTGACCGTGCCAGCTCATGGCCTGCCACACACGTTGATGTCCATGTGCTGGATATCCAGCAAGCTCGATCTGTGATTCTAATCCGAAGAGCTGTTTCCTATTCATATCTAATTATCTTAATTGCCACTGCTTCCCATTGTGCCACACAAGCAGATAAGAAAACCATTAGTTAAAAATTGTCAACTTCGAAATGTAACACAGATCACAGGCATTTTATCACGTGGTGTACTGAAGTGTGGGAAATGCATTTGCTAATCTTTTGTGTTAGGAATCCAAAGACATCTCAAGGAAGGCGTGCCAAATTCCAGCAACCTGAGCTGTGGAACTTGCGCCTTCATCTGGTGCAGATATTCTATCACTGATAATGCAACTGTTAGGCTTCGGGTTGCTGCTGTCTTTGACTTTCAAGCGATGGCTCTTGGTCCAACTCCAATGAGTGCTCCATTTTCTGGCCTTGATCTATTGAAGAGGGAAGTTACCTTTTCCCATGAGCCCCTTCAAAAATCAGCAGTCCAGTTTAATAGATCAGTTGCCTCATTTGGGCAGCGGCAGAATTCAGACACATTTGTAGCCATCTCATGTCAGCCCCAAAGCTGATAGATTCATTACAAACAGGTCTCTTGGTTTTAGTCAAAATAATTCAATTTCCTTTCTGGGGGGAAAAAAAAAAAGTTTTCCTTAAGTTACTTTGTTTTTTTCTCCTTTTCTTTCCCTCCCATCAGTAGATCAAAACGCTGGGCCCTTCTTAACCCTAATTCAAACATCACTTTAGAAGTTAACACATTTGAGTTCCAAAAGCAATGCTTTTAACTCCTCTCTTGTGGTCAGTAAGGGGGCTAAGTCGATGTATAAACAGCGTCAGATGGTGTCTCACACATGGCACTTAAGAGACCTTACCCCTGATACTGCCTTGACCTCGGGGCCTCTGATCAGGCCGTCTTGGTGACATTGAACAGGGAGGTTTCAAAGAAAACGCCTGTGCGGTCCTGGGACCTTGACAGCCTGGCCTTGGGGAGAGGGTGCTGACTACAGGCCAGGTCTAGGCCTGCTGTAGCCACTGAGCATTTTAGTTCGGTTCCTGACTTGACTGTGGGGGCAGGTTTGAGGCTCATTTTTCTTCTCCTGGTTCCATTTCTCATCCCACCTGCTTCTCTGCTGATGGAGTTACATTGGGCCCTGATGGATTCAGGGATACCATTCAGGGAAGCCCAAACAAGGCAAGCTCAGCACTCGAGAGGCTTAGAGAAGTCTCTGAGGATAGCAAGGTGACAGTCTGCTGAAGAGGGCAGTGTTTCAATGTAGTAAAAGTCCTGCAGACAATGGCCACAGCAGACATGACCAGTTTCCTGAAGGCCCCTGGCGGGTGGTTTTGGGGAACACCAAGAGCGCTTCCGGTGTTTCTGTCTGAGGGAGTCTCCTATAACCCCCAGGGTATGTGTGGCCTGTTTACAGGGCAAGTGCCCTGAGGAAGGGGATTAGTAAATGGGCATCCTGCTTTTTGCCCCTCAGTGTGTATTTCTGGGGTGCATTCCACAGAGCCCTTCAGGGGGGCGAGAGGCTGTGCCCTCAGTTTCCCAGAGCAATCCACTACTAGGTACACTGTGTATTGGCTTTGTTTCCCTTCCTTTTCTCCCTGCTCCCCTCTTGCACTTCCACTTCCTGGGACACTTCCCAAATAACATGCCTGCCCCCAAGTCTTTTCCTTGGGGCCTTTTTTTCTGGGGAACCCATACTACACCCGAGTCAGATAAAAATTTAGTTGTCACAGTAAAAAGAACGCAGGGGATCCCCTGAAAGCTCCATCTCCCCCAACCTGGTACACCCCGGTGTCTTGGTTTGGATTCCCCAGAAGCAAATACTAAGATGAGGACTTCATCACAGATAGTTTATTTGGAAGTTGATTCCAGGAAATGCTGGTAGGGGGGTAGGGAAGTGAGACAGGGAAGGGATGGAGAAGATAAAGTGGGTGCTGTTAAGCCACTTACCCCTGTAGGCAGCTGGAGCCCGGTCCTGCAGAGGCACTCTGCTTCTGGACCACTGAGAGTGTGTCTCCAAATCAACAAATTCAACCCCACGGATTGTAGCATGCCTGGCTTCCGTGTCCTTCACCATCTCCTGGAGTTTGCTCAAAATCATATGCATTGAATGGTGATGCCATCCAACCGTCTCATCCCCTGTTGTCCCCTTCTCCTCCTGCCTTCAATCTTTTCCAGCATCATGGTATTTTCCAATGAATTGGCTCTTTACATCAGGTGGCCGAACTATTGGAGCTTCAGCTTCAGCATCAATCCTTCCAGTGAATATTCAGGAGACTTTAAATGCTTATAAATATGTCTGTGAAAGAAGAGAAAATGCAAAGGAGTCACGTGTTCTCTCATTCAGTAAATGTTTGTAAAGCTCTTTCCATGTGCAGAGGAAGGTGGCCTTGCTGGGGTGTGAAGATTCCTTTTCCGTAAGGAGCTCCGCGGTAGCCTTCACAGAGGGGCAAGTGGCTTTCAATCCCGACGAGACCTCTTGAGTTCACAGGCTGTTATGTAGATCATAGACCTGAGAATTAGGAAATGTGTGTTCTCATCCCCACTCCGCCCTTGACCAACCTTGCTCCCAAGAACTCTGTTTCCTCTTGTGCTAAATGAAGAAGTTGGCATAAGATGTTCGGTGGGTCCTTCCTGCCTGGAATGTGGTTTCCAAGGATCCATGTGCAGAAATGGGTGTGGTTGTGAGGATCATTTGCTGTGTGTAGCCTCTGGTCTGGAGGCATTTCAGGTGAAGGGTCATCTGAGCTGGAAGAAAAGTTGGAGCTAGAAACTCATTTTTATAATTAATAGCAGTGATGCTTAAGGAAACATCATGCTCTGTGCATGCTCACTCAGCTAATTGTTGTTCACTCTCTAAGCTGTGTCTGACTTTTTGTGATCTCATGGACTGCAGTACACAAGGCTCCTCTGTCCTCCACTGTCTCCCAGAGTTTGCTCAAATTCATGTTCACTGACTCAGTGATGTCATCTAATCATCTCATCCTCTGCTACCCCTTTCTCCATCTGCCTTTAATCTTTCCCAGCATCAGAGTCTTTTCCAACGAGTTAGCTCTTCACATCAGGTGGCCAAAGTATTGGAGCTTTAGCATTAGCATCAGTCCTTCTAATGAATATTCAGGATTGATTTCCTTTAGGATTGACTGGTTTGATCTTCTTGCTGTCCAAGAGACTCAAGAGTCTTCTCTAGCACCACAATTCAAAAGCATTAATTCATCAATTCTTTGGCACTCAATCTTCTTTATGGTCCAACTTTCACATCTGTACATGGACTACTGGAAAAGCCATAGGTTTGACTATATGGACATTTGTTGGCAAAGTGATGTATGTCTCTGCATTTTAATACACAGTCTAGGTAATTTGGAGGTAGAATTGGAGCCAGAACCTACTTTCCTATTACTCAATTGATGAATCTTTCTATTAATCCATGGACCATACTCTTTGTCAAGCTATAAGGAATAAGCCTTCCTAGATGTGGATTAATGGCTAAAAAACCACACTTCATCCAAGCACTGTGATCATGAAATTGAAAGACATCCTCATTTAAGGGCTTAACCCAAATCTCAGGCTATAGGCCTCTTAGGAAAGCTTTCTTGCTGAATTGATTCTATTGATTCTATGAACTCCTAATCCCACCTATAGAGATTGCTGTCAAGTGGAAAGGTGGACCAAACAAGTGGATTAAAAAGATCCAACTTTATCACCAGTGCTTAGCTCAGTAGATATCACCTGTGTTATTTAGCCTTAGTTGATCTATACCCTTTCCAAGTGGCTCAGTGGGTAAAGAATCCTCCTGCGTTCCAGGAGACTGGTTTAAATTCCTAGGTCAGGAAGATCCCCTGGAGAAAGGCGTGGCAACCCACTTCGGTATTCTTGTCTGGAGAATTCCATGGGCAGAGGAGCCTGGCGGACTACAGTCCATGGGTTGCGAAGAGTCTGACAGGATTGAAGCAACTGAACAGGCTTATATGATCTATATTCAAGATGTAATAACAAAGTTTTATTACAAGTAAAAAGAATATATGTGTGTGTGTATATATATATATCTATATCTTCAAGATGGAAGGTTGGTAATAGTGACAGACAAGGAAAGGGAAGTGGGAATCCAGACTCCTTAGACCGTGAAAGGAATTTAGATGTGAGCTGAGGCTGTAAAGATACACCAGCACGGCTGCTTCCCATGTGAACACATGTGCCTTCATTTCACTCATCGAGTGACCAGCTAGATGGTGACACCTTTGGCATCACATAGGACTGAGTTCAGGCTGGTGATCACAGGGTGAGCGATAGGTATTACGCAAACCACTTTCTGTTTTCTGGCCTGATCTTCATTCATGTGCTCCATCATACTCCATCTGAGTAAAATTTTAAGCACTGCCAAATCCAACACGGTAAAAGTCCACTCCAGACTCTTGTGTGGTCCTGGACCAGTGTCATCAACATTACTTTGGGAGCTTGTTAGAAATGCAAGATATCCGTCCTGACCCCAGGCCTATTGCATCAGAATATCTGCATTTTAACAAGATCTCCAGAGGATAAGATAAAATTTTAGAAGCACTATCAGAGACCTGAAGTGCTGTTCAAAACAAGCAAATACTTCCTTGAGTGGAACCACTGAAAAAAAAAATGTCAGCCAAAAATAGACTTCTTAAGGAGACCTTGCAAACAAGTGGAAAAACTGAATGTAATTCAAATAATCAATACAATGACTTCACATTTAGTGCTGTTGTGAGCTAATATTGAAACAACGTTAAATCAGACACAGAGCTTCTAAGAAAAACCTGCTTTAGTTTTTTTCAGGTGTGAAGGTACAGGAAGATGTTACAGTTATACCTTCGTTCATTCTACAAAGGATAGACATGCAGATACTAGGCGTAACAATAATTAATGCAAGGAAAAACTCTGGGAACTGGTCAAGGGCTATTGTGACAAACTATCTTCATTCCATATATGAAATAGAAGGTCTCCAGACCATCAGATTCCCACCTTGTCTTTGAACCAACAGAGGTAATTGTTTATTTTAGTTCTGAAACAACCCCAGCCTTTTTTAGTAGGCAATCTGAGACGTTTGTAAAGAATGGAAGTTAAAGTCGGCTTTTTCTTTTTCAAAGACCATGAAAGGAATGACTTACAAAACAAATCTCGACTAAATACATTTTGTTGGGAGAAGTGGTGAAATTTTTAAAGAGAACAAACTTTTAAAAGCAACTTGAAAGATTTGAGAGGCATCCTTTCACTGGCAGTGTTCAACAGCTTAATTACAAACCATTTTATATAACCATGTGAAGGCATGCAGTTGCCTCTTGACTGCTAGGCTTGGAGAGGCACACGGTCACTTCTGCTGTGTTTCATTTGCCAAACCAAGTTCTGTGGCCAATCTTAGATTCAAGGGATGGAAAACAGACTCCAACACTTGATGGAAGAAACTACTAAATTATATTGCATGGAGGGGAAATAATTGGGAGAAAATTTGCAATCCACTTACAACATCAGGGCAGGATGATTGCCCTAGCAAATAACCCCCATATCTCAGGATTTTGACACAATAAAGGTTTATTCCTTGCCTTTATTACAATCAAGTAAGAGTGGGCAGGGGAGTGGGGGTGGGAGGACTCTGATCCACACAGTCACTCAGGAAGCTAGGTTCTTTCTGTCTAGCTGCGATGTCATTCAAGGTCATGTAGCCTTCCACCATGTCTTCTGTTTCCAGCCGGTAGATGAGGGAAGACAGCAAATCTGTAGAAGGAACATCTAATCATCTCAACCCGGAAGTGTCATACAAATCACTTTTCCCCCTTTGGGAAATCCAGAACGGGGTCCTGTGGCCAAATGCAACGACAAGGGAGACTGGGAAACGTGGTCCAGCTGTGTTGGGAGGGAAAGGGAAGACACTTGTTGAACACCGGGCCAGACTCTGCAGCAGCTACAGACTCTGTGACTGAGGAGCACGTTCCAGGAGAAGGGGTGCCTGGACACGTTGCAAAATGTTGACCCGGTGCAGCAGACAAAGTTTAGAAAGACAAGGTCATGATTAGGAAGGGGAGACAGACCCAGGTCCCCAGGAGATGCAGCAGGAGTCTGGGGAGGGGTTTGGAGAGACTTTGGACAAAGTAGGCATTTTGGAGGTAATGGAACTTTAATAGGAGGAGGCAGGAATGAAGGGCATAAGAGCTTGAGCCACGTGGGGAGACTGAGTTTGCATGCTTGTTTGACATTGTTGCCTCTGGTGGGGCCTAAAGTTGCTGCCTTAATGTGGGGCGGCTGTGTTAGTGCTGGTCAGAATAATGTACCCCTTTAGGGCTACATTAAAAAGCTGTGCTTGGCACCTCATTTGCACCTTCAAAATATGCACATACATGCACAGGCCAGAAAAGGCCACGCTCAGAACATGCATTCTTACCTGAACTGCAGGTAATCGCACAAGCCAACAGGAAGTTGCGTAGGTATGCAGGCCGTCTCCCGCTGCAGAGCTGTGTGTTGGCGTGGGCAGGCGTGTGCCTTGTCCACCTGCAAAGGCTTTTAAAGGAGTCTGTGGAGGGAGGGAGGGCAAGCAGGCCTCCGGGCATCTGCTTCTCCAGCTACAGCTGCCGTTTGTCCTTCTCAAGGTTTTCTTTCTGGGCAGGCCCAAGTTCAGGGCCTGTTTGTGGCTGTAGAAAAACAATGCCTTTTCAAGGTCTTACGGGAGCACTCATGCAGGGGGTTTGGTCTGAAAGCGACACTCATGTTTTGGGATCCTCAAGCCCAGTGTGATGGTGTTGGAAGGTGGGGCCTTTGGGAGGTACTTGGGTCCTGAGGGTGGAGCCCTCCTGGATGGAGTCAGAGCTCTTATAAAAGAGGCCCCTGTCCTGAGTGAGGACACAGGAGGAGCTGCTGACCCGGAGGAGGGCCCCCACCTGACCGTGCTGGCTCCCCGATTTCAGACTCGCAGCTCGCAGAACTGTGAGCAGTACATTTCTGTACAGAAGCCGCCTTGTCTGAGCCATTTGTTCCAGGAGCTGGACAGGCTGAGACACAGAGTTTGCAGGTGGCCGTGGGGACCGTGTTCATCTGGGCTGGGAGTTTGTGGCCATCTCTTTTGGTGCCCGCTGCTGTTGAGTCAGCTCTTCCTTTGAAATGCTCTTTGCTGCGTTCTCTGCATCCTGGTTCTCCTCTTGACTCTGCTGGTTGTTCTCCTTTGTCTTTACTCACTGTCCTCTTCATTTGTCCCTCAGATGCTTCCCTGTGAGTCTGTCCTCAACCGTCCTCAAGATTTCTGGACCAGCACTGTCCAGTAGAACTTTCCGCAGTGATGGCGACATCTTCCATCTGTGCTGCCTGGTACCACTGAGCACTTGACACATAGCTAGTGGGCTGGAGGAACCGAATTTTATATTTGATTTAACTTAGCCACAGGTGGTTGGTGGCTAGTGTATTGCAGACATACTGGGTTTGTGTGCTTGTTTGACATTTAGAGAATATGCTCTAGAACATTCTTTATGGGAAATGTCTCCAACACTATCCATCCATTACTGCTGATCTGAATCTCTTGCCCTACATGCTTTCTGGACCCATTTTTGCAGCATCTTGACCTGCACGGTCTGTGGCCCTCTCAAATGCAGTGTCCCTAATGTTCAACTCTTTATCTCTACTCACAACACACATTTTCTCCTGGTCTTCCTCCTATCACTTTACCCTTGCTCACTTTCTAGAAACTAGTTCTGATCATACCATGCTATTCATTTATTATCATTAGGTTTTGGGGAACCTAAACTTATACAAATATGGAACTTATACAAATATGCTCCTTAAGAAAAAGAATACAAAAGTGTGAGTGGAAAAGTAGATTCAGAGTGTTACAGGGGTCTGGGTAAGTGAGAGCGGTGTCCCTGAAACTTAGGTTTTATTCCCTGTACTATAAACTGGCCCCAGTTTGTCATTAAAATAGTTTATAGTTTCCAGGTTTGAATCTCAATTTGACCTTCTTGCTGTATGAACTTGGGCATAGTACTTAACCATGCTGAGATTCAGTGGGCTTACTGGAGTTAAAAATAATGCCTATTCAACTGAGTTGTCACAAAATTAAATATTATATAAAAAGACTAATACATCTAGCAGGTATTCCCTGAAAATCATTTTATCCTCTTGTTCTCATTACAGAGGGAACAGTACAAGCAATGATAGAAATAATGTATCAGATGCTATGTTCACCACCTTACACAGAGTATCTCACTTATTCTTACAAGGTAGGTACTTTTCTGTCCTCATTTTACGGATGGGAAACTGAGGCCCAAAAAAGGTAAGCAATGTGTGCAAGTTCTCGCACGCTAGTTAGGAGGGAACTCAAACCCAGATTCACAGAGTCAGACGTGACTGAGCAACTAACTTTCACTGTCACAGATGGAGGATGGAGACATAATACACGGAAGGTAATCACTCGGCCTGTCCTTAGCCTCAGGCCTGGAGCAGGGCCTGCGGGACTCTTCACAACCCCTTTGCATCGGTTTGCTAAGTTCCAGCCGCCTGTGTTCGTGTCCTTGCCAGCCTGGCCACTAAACATTTCACGACTGGTGTGCCCTGTTTCTTTCCTCATACTGTTTCTTTTCCTTGAAATGCCCTTCCCTCTGCCTTAATCCCCTATGTGCTACTGTGTGTTTCTATGTGCTGTATTTACATCTTAATGTAACACCCTTTACTGCTCTCACTGTAAAGGAGTTACCGAAAGGGTTTTATTTTCCTCCCCAAATAGCAGGGCGTCCTGTCCTTCATAGGAACTTCAGAGATGCTTGTCTCCTGAGCAACTGGTCTGCTGTTACCTCACAGGGGAGCTCTGAAAAATATGGAAGCTTGGGCCCTCCCCTCCCAGGCCACATACATCAGGCTGGGCTTGGGTTCAGAGTTACCGACCTAAAGGATTATGTTTTTCCCTCTTTGAGCTGAAGAACCAAGTCCTAGCTCAGTTCTGCAAGGATACAGAACTTCGAGCTTCATTTTATCTCTTCCCTTGATTTTTCCTTTACCCTTTATTTTGAATCATAAGTTAGTCTGCTTTTTGGCTTGCATTTTTGTGAGTAAGAAAGTTAGTTGCTCAATCTTCTATGACTTTTTGTGATCCCATGGACTGTAGCCTGCCAGGCTCCTCTGTCCATGGAATTTTCCAGGCAAGACTACTGGAGTGGGTTATCATTTCTTCTCTAGGGGATCTTCCCAACCCAGGGATTGAACCTGGGTCTCCTGCATCGCAGACAGACTGTTTACCATTTGAGCCACCAGGGAAGCCTTTTTGTAGGTCACCTAGTTTAATTTTACAATCTTTAGAGGTACAGATATACATGGTGATGATGCTACCGATGATAGCAGGTTCACCCTGGAATGACGGGAGACTTTCTTGACAGCTGCCTACTGACAGACAGGTAGAAACAGATGGATAGAAAACACAAGATAAAATAAAACTGAAATTTTGAAGAAAAAAATTCTCTTTAAATCCAGGGATACCAGTCACTCTAGAAACAGTCCAAGGCCACAGCTGTGCAGCTCTCACATGGCCACTGGGCTTGTGGCTTCATCTTATTTGGACCCTTCTTTGATTTAAGCTTTGTTGAGATGAAAAAAAAAAAAATCTGTCTGTTAAGAGAGATGTATTAAGTGAAATCTTGTAAAATAAACTGCCTTGTTTATTTGAAACTACTGACAGAGATACATATTCAGTGTCCAACTCCACTCTTCAATTCTTGTTATGTTGGGGACTGGACTTCCCTGGGGGCTCAGCAGTAAAGAATATGCCTGCAACGCAGGAGCCACAGCAGATGTGGGTTTGATCCCTGGGTTGGGAAGATCCCCTGGAGGAGGAAATAGCAGTCTGCTGCAGTATTCTCGGCTGGCCATGGACAGAGGAGCCTGGGATCGCAAAGAGTTGGACAGGGCTGGATTGACTTAGCATGCAGGCACTGCTCAGGTGTCCTGATGTATCAGGTAAGGTCCTCTGAGTGCACTGAGCATGGGCACCGGGTACAGATGTGGGATTTCTCCAACTGCTGGCCTTCGCCCTGACTCCTCTGAAAGCCAGTGTAGGGGCTGTGCCTGTGAAATGGCTTTTGCTCTGAGGGCCCCAAATGGCAAAATGGAAGAGGGCCTGGTGGGCTCCCTTAGACTCCAGCAGGTCTTCTGCCCAGGCCAGGCCCACAGGTGGAGGCAGCTGGGGGCAGGCCCTGCAGAGGGGGGGCTCCAGCCCTGGCAGCCTCCTGTGCCCAGCACCTCCTTAAAAGCTGGTTATCCCAGCTCGTCCGTGGGAGCTGGCCCATTACCATTTCATTTCATCGTGTTGGGGCAATGCTCGCCCTGCGCCATGAACGCTGACTTCAGGCTTTCTTTTCGAGCTGAGTTGTTGGGGGTAGGGGGCAGTGTGAGGGCTGCGCTGCTTGCCCAGCTCCAGCCGGCCTGGCAGCCACTTGAACAGTCTCCAGGAAAAGCTGTTCGCCTGAGCATTTAGGGACAACAGAGAGAGTCACAGGCAGCTACAGCAATTTATCAAAAGACAGGAAAAGCAGAGAAAAGACCCTGAGGTCTTGCCCCAGCCGCCTGCTCGCTTTGCTTGCTTTCTTTCTCTGTCCCTCTGTCTCTTTTCTCTCCTCCTCTCTTTTTCCTTTTATTCTCTCCTCTCCCTCGCTCCCTGCTTCTCTCTCCCTCTGCTCTCGTTTTTGAAAGGAAAGAGGGGCAAAGGCCACTGTGTTTTAAGGCGATCCTTGAGGGACCTCGTGCCTCTTTTCTATACCTAAACATGGCACCCCCGTGAAGGGAGCGGCTCCCCGGGCTGATTGCGGGCCTGGGCGCTCGCAAACCCGCGTGCACGCTCCCGCGGGCGTGCATCAGCGCACATGCCCCTGTCCACTCGCATCCGTTGCAAATGGTGCCAGGCAGTCCTGGAACGAGGACCCTCTCGTTGGGAAGGTGAGGCAGGTGGTCCTGACCTTAAGCCCCTCCCCTGGTGCAGCGCCGGCGTGGGCCCGGGCCGCCTGGCTCCGGCGGACTGGTCCTTCTGCGGCCTGCTCAGCCCAGCGGAGCTCCTCTTGACTCAGAACGCCGGACAGATGCAGACACAGCTGCTGGGAGGGCAAAGCCTCCAGGGGAAAAGCCAAGAAATTGCTTTGGATGATCATTTCTGCTGAGCCAACCCACCTAGGGATCAGTGGGCAGGCTGCGTCTGGGGGCACTGGGCTCAGAAGGCAAAGGAAAGCCAGCTGGTGACCCTGGGATGCTGGCCACTGGTGGGCCATCACAGCTGTTTAAGCCACAAGGATTTGTGTTCAGGCTTTCTCTGAAGTGCTAGAAGGTGGGCTTCTTCGTGGCTTCCAGAAGTTTTCCACACATGCTTGTTCTTGGAATCCACATCCAGTCTCCTTGCTTTGCTCTGGAGCCGGTTTCTGAGCCCCTCTCCTCCCTGCGCCAGCTGGCTGTTTGCTCAGGGCACTCTGCGGCCCCCTCCCCGTGCTGTCCCCAAATGCCTTGGCTCCCTTATCTTCCGCCATGAGGCTCTAATTAGCCTCCTCTCAACCCCATAAATCAGCCGCCCCACCGCCTCGGGTTTGCTTCCTTGGCGGAGGCTGCAGGCTCACCTTTCCCTCCCAGATGACAAATCAGCCATTAATCTTGGGTTGAAAAACGTTTATTGGCCAACTTCCTTCAGTGGCTTCTGAACTGTTTGCAAATAAAGAGGAGGGATCTGGGGTGACCTCAGTAGAGATAGGAACTCACAGGTGGATTTATTCTCAGGTTTGATTTTTTTTTGTTATTGTTGTTCTTTTTTCAGGAAGGGGGTAAATATATATAACTCTCCCTCTCAGGGCTTGTGACTTCTTAGTTTAAGTTTTCAGACTTCTGTTGGGCTGAAGTGTGGTTTGTTTGTATCAGCCATCAGCCTGGTTTGTTGCTATGTTTGCATGGAGACAGGGTTACCTGGGGAGTAAAGAAAGCGGTGGTTTGACTGGGTGCTCAGTGACTCTGAACAGTTCAAACAGGTCACCACCACGGTGTTTCTATGGTCAACAGACGCCTGCAAAAGAGTATCTAAAAGTTTAGCAACGAAGGTGTTTTGAATCTCTTTATTAGCCTGGTGGTTCCCTTGTCTGATCCGCGGGTGTTGAAGGGACCCTCCTCCCTTCTTGGGCTCCAGGAGACTGGCTCATGTTATAGTCTAGACTCAGCTGCTGGGAGGAGGGATGGATTTATCAGATGAAATGTCCTTTAAGGATTTAGAAAATTAAGGTGGAAAGTTCTGGGAGGATAGGGAGGGCATTTCTTAAGGAAGAATTTATCTGCAAAAGGGAGACCAAGTTTTCAGATATCATGGGTTAGAGGTGGGCTGTGGGTAAAATGTCGGTTTTGGGTCCTTAAGAGTCCCATCTGTGCTCTACCCCTAAGGAATTTGTGATGTCAGCATTTTGGGTGTTGGGCCAGGGCAGAGGGGTTGATATTTTCATCTACTCTCAAGCCCTATGTAGTTTGTGCCTTTCAGAGAAGATTAATGGGGCTCCATGACCTCAAGGAAATGGATAGTCTTAAAACCTGAAGCTCTTGGGACACGATCTGCGAAGTGGTCACACCAAAATGGGGATGTTGGAGTTTGTAATCTTGGTGTTCATTGTCTGGTGATGGCACATTTGCCTCCTGATCCACCTCCATCCTAACAGTCACTTTAGACTGAGTATCACCCATTCAACTGATTAAAAAACTGCTTTTTTAGTTACCAGGGCTTTTAAATAAGAGGTCCCATGCATACTATAAAATGTGTTCAGCAACTCTGTCCTTTCCTCCTTACATTCTTTGACGTTGTCAGAGAGATAGTGTCTCCCTTGTCGTTGGCAAGTCCTTGAATATTGTCCTTTTTATCTCCCATGTTACCATCTGCCTCCCCAGGAGGGACCGTCCATTCTTTTCACATGTATTGTAGTCGATGTGTAAGTTATTCATCAGTGAAATGCAGATATTTGATGTGCGTTTAGTCATTTTGGACACATTCATACCCATGTGTAACTCACATAACATTTCTGTTTCTCCAGAAAATTTCTTTGGGCTCCTATGACACAGTCCTCCTCCCCTTGCCAAAAAGCAACTGTTTTGATATCTATCACTGTAGGTTCGTTTTGCCTGCTTTAGGACTTCCTACAGTTAGAATCATACACAGGATAGTTATGTTGTGTCCTTTACTCAACAGACTGTTTTGTGATTGAGCTATCCGTTGATGACTGCGTTGTTGGAGGAGATGGTTGGGGAGATGACCAATCCACAGAATTTTTCTCCATGGAGAAGCCGTCATCACCACTAGGGTCTAGAGTGCAATCTTTTTACCCTGCATGACTAAACTGCCAGTGCTGATTCTGAACAAGTGCCTGGGGGTGAAATCAGGTGCTTGCCTAATACGTGTGTGCTGAGGTGGGGGTGGGGTGCACTCTTTTCTTCTGAGTACTTGGAAGCACTTTTGCATATAACTTTTGGTCTCATTAAAATAATTCTGTGACTGTTTGGAAGGATGGGGTTCTTTGTTGAGATTTCTGTGAGCTGGCTAAAACATTTATCTTTCGTGCAGGATATAGCTCCTGTATGACTTGCAAATGAACCCAGCCCGTTGAAAATAAAGGGATGCCTTGACGCAGGCATCTGTTCTGTCGCTGGCCCTGGGGTGCAAGTCCTGACCTTGGAGAATTTTCTAGACTCTCTGTGTATACATGTTTCCTCCCTTCTGTAATCCCAAGCAGTTTAGGTTTGCCTGGCCTTGGTCATACACCCCGCTAACTCTGAGGGTGGGAGTTGTGCCAGTCTAGCTGCATAGGCCTGCATCCTGGGCACGGGCCAGAAAGTCACCTCAGCACTCACTTACTTTAGCTCCTTTGCCAGTGGTTCAGTGTTAGTGATTAATGTTGTGTCCTTCATAATTGAAGGTAATCGTACTGTCCTGAGGTTTTAAGTTTATAGTTCTCTCCAGCAATCCTTACTGACTTGCACTGTTACAGTCTCTCATTTAGTACTTAGATGTCACAGAATTTTAGAGCACTGAGTGCTTTGGGGGTCATTTTAGTAAAAGAAATGAAAATACATTTCACAGAGCTTCACCGATTCCTGAAAGCTACTCCATTAATTAGTGCCTGTGGCTGGATGGCTGAGGTCGAAGACCCCTGCCTTCCAGATGGCGTGTATGTGTGGGTGTGTGTGCATGCACGCCATGTCGCTTCAGTTGTGTCCAACTCTTTGCCACCCCATGGACTGTAGCCCGCCAGGCTCCTCTGTCCATGGGGTTCTCCAGGCAAGAATGCTGGAGTGGGTTGCCGTGCCCTCCTCCAGGGAATCTTCCTGACTCAGGGATCAAACCTGTGGCTTCTGAATTGCAGGTGGATTCTTTACCACTGAGCCACTGGGGAAGCCCTGTGTATATACACACACACACACACGCACACGCGCGCACACACACACACACACACACACACGTGTATATATATTATCTTTGTGCAAATATGGATACAAGAGGCTATATTCTACAGTAACTGGATTACTAAGTTCCACATATAATATGTGGCCACTACGTTCTTCATTCATGGGTGCTTTGAAGCTTTGGTGAGGAGATACTTTAACATGTCTCCAGTTAGTTATACTGCTTGACATTAATAAAATTTCTGGTGTCAAGAAATTTTGGAATCATCTGTAGTTCAGTTTGAACGTGCTCTTTCTTGCTTTTGGTCTCCTATATTAGATAAACCTGAATTTGAACCCCTTACCATTTCATTTTCAGGTAAAAGAGTAGGGAGGTAACCCCCACCCAGCCTCAGGGTCTCAGAAGCCCTCCTGTTGTTGCCTGTGAGAGCCGAACATGTGTATGTGAGCCTCCAGAGGATGTGGCCTTCGGGGTTATGGATCTGCTGTCTATAGGAGAAGTCGACCTTGACTGTGAAATAGTGGGTTTAAAAAGCAACTTTACCCAAGGGCCCACAGCTAATGATTCCAAAGTGTTGACTAAAGTATCAGAGTAAACAATAGCAGGTTTTCCTGGTGTTTACTTAGCTCTGTGACTTACAGAGGAATTACATGGGCTTCCATCCACCCCACTTTGCTGGCTTGTATCACCACTGTCCATTTTGAAGCAACTTAAGTGATTTTGACCTTTTGTTTAGGTTGTGGGTCAGCGCAGAAAGGAAGTTTTCTATAAACCACTGTGATGTTTGCTTCAAATCAGAATGGGCATGTCTTTGATTAGAATTCCTTTCATGTCTAGGAATGGCATCATCAGGGTGGATGAGAGTGTCATTTAGGAGGGCGTGTGCCTTACACTTGTCAGCCGTTCACTTCTTATTATGTTTAATCAGAAGCATGGTAGACGATGTGAGATGTTTAATTATAGTTTCAGTCACTCAAGCAAAGCATATCCTGTAGATGTGTGCCCATTCTATTGCACTTTCACAAGCAACATTAGACGTTCTGGTTTTCTACCCCAAGGTTGCTGTGGGATTTTTCAAATGGAGAAATTTCCTCAAACTTTATCAAGGAAGATAATTTGAACACTCACCTGCACATGGTACCTTTTTCAAAGAGGCTAGTATTATGTTCAATAGAAATCAGGCATACAGACTCTGCCCAGAACCAATACATGAATGCTAGTGGTAAAGAACCTGCTTGCCAGTGCAGGAGATGCAAGAGATGGGCTGAACCCCTGGGTGGGGAAGAGCCCCTTGAGGAGGAAATGGCAGCCTGTTCCAGTATTCTTGCCTGGAAAATTCCACAGACAGAGAAGCTGGTGGGCTACAGTTCATGGGACTGTAAAGAGTTGGACATGACTGAGCACAGTACATGAAACTGATATAAAATTAGCATTCTGAATATGCTGAATATTATTATTACTATTCATTCCTCCACATTCTTTTTGAGATGTGGGAGGGAAAATGTACATACATTTTATCAACTGAAGTTTACTAACATAGACCCTGAAGTTCAACAGTTCAAGCAATGTAGGTAACAGCACCCAGAGCCTCTTGATGAAAGTGAAAGAGGAGAGTGAAAAAGTTGGCTTAAAGCTCAACATTCAGAAAACTAAGATCATGGCATCTGGTCCCATCACTTCATGGGAAATAGATGGGAAAACAATGGAAACAGTGAGAGATTTTATTAGAGGGGGCCCCCAAATCACTGCAGATGGTGACTGCTGCCATGAAATTAAAAGACACTTGTTCCTTGGGAAAAAAGCTATGACAAACCTAGAGAGCATATGAAAAAGCAAAGACATTACTTTACCAACAAAGGTCGGTCTAGTCAAAGCTATGGCTTTTCCAGTAGTCACGTATGGATGTGAGAACTGGACTATAAAGAAAGCTGAGCACCAAAGAATTGATGCTTTTGAACTGTGGTGTTGGAGAAGACTCTTGAGAGTCCCTTGGACTGCAAAGAGATCAAACCAGTCAGTCATAAAGGAGATCAGTCCTGAATATTCACTGGAAGGACTGATGCTGCAGCTGAAGCTCCAATACTTTGGTCACCTGATGTGAAGAACTGACTCATTGGAAAAGACCCTGATGCTGGGAAAGACTGAAGGTGGGAGGAGAAGGAGATGACAGAGGATGAGATGGTTGGATGATATCATCAACTCAATGGACATGAGTTTGAGTTATCTCCAGGAGTTGGTGATGGACAGGGAGGCCTGGCATGCTGCAGCCCATGGAGTCACAGAGAGTCGGACACGACTGAGCGACTGCACTGAACTGAATGTCACTCGGTAACAGAAATGAAGCTAAGTCTAGAGTGTCCCAATTCTTGTTCCTGATCTGTTGTCAGTTGGCCGCATGGCTCAGGATGCCATACCAGCCTCTAATGGACTGTCATTTCTTTTTACTTTTAGCCAAATGGCAGCTCTTCTCTGAGCCCCTCCACTGCCTTTGAGTCTTGTCACCACCTAATCCTATCACTTCACGTGAACCCAATAGATGCCAAGTACTACCTTTACGACATTTCTCCTGCAGTTCTCTGTAGTTCACACTTTCCTTGTCCCCTTCTGCCAGCTGGGTTTAACCAATCCTGTGTCCTGTTTCCCTAGAGCCAACCTAGATGTCTTCATAAGTAAAAAGGGGGGTAACAATGGGACTTGTCACCGTGCCATGTATGTCTGAGTCCTTGCTGGAGAGCGGAGACGTTTCTTTCACGCCTTGGTCAAAGCAAGCCCATAGACTTCATCCTAAAACACCAAGACCATCTTATATGAGTAGTTGGTTCTGAATAGTGAATGAATGAAAGAATAATTCAAGTCCAATGTGTTTATTCTAAAGGGTGAAATTAGGGCCCAGAGAACTGGTATAGTCAGAGATCCCAGCAGCAGAACAGAGACCGAAGCCAGATCTTTCAGAGGCCACACTGACATCCTTCAGGGTCAGTTCAGGTCTTGTTTGTGCTAGGAAATCGTCCAAAGAAACTTCACCCTCTCTTTTTCAATCTGCTGCCTCCTTTTGACCTATTCCTCCCTCTACACGTCTCAGCACTTGATTCCACTGAACGCAGCACTTTTTAATGTTCCGTTGTACTTTATTCTGATCCAAGCTCAATGCAAAAATACACTCAGTGAAATAAAAATGACTTCCAGTCTTCAGTACACATTCCTGAACAAGGAGGAATACACCTGCCTACTATTTTTGTGTTTGTATTTGCCTACTATTTGTGTTTGTATTTACACAAATCACAGATGTGCCACAGGCACATAGTAGGTGTTCAGGAAAGATTTCTTGAAGGTAATTGAATTTCCTGGTAGTTGAACAACTAGACAGACTGCTGGATAGATATAAATTAGCACAGCAGATTTAAACCATGTGTTGATCATTGAAAAGTTGTTTCATTTTTAGCCAAGATAAATGCTTTTTTAATGTGTAAAGAAATCTATAATTTTTTTGTGCTTTGAATTAAAGCTTCTACTTCCCAGGTTTCCTGCCTGCTTCTGGCTGCTCTTAATGAGCTAATTTACCCCACCGAGGTGAGAGGTTTCCTCTTGGGAAGGGCTTAGATGTGCCTGTCTCATATCCAGAGCCCCAGAGCGTTTCCTTACAGGGCTTTAAACACTCTGAACATATTTAAGAGAGAAGCCAAGAAACAAATCTGTTGTTTTAGTTTTATTCCTCGAGGCTCAGCGGCTCAGCTTTCCTCCCCCTTTGATCACACTCACTGGAGTGGCAGGACTGGAGACTGTGGAGAAGGGCTGGGTCTCTTTAGGAAGCCCAGTTCAGGGGGACCCACCCAGCTTTACACAATGAAAATAAAGTTGTCAAGCCTTTGAGGTGGCTGTGAAGATTTATTCTTCCTGGGCAAATTGGTGAGACATTTGTATTTTTTAAAAATGCTTTGATGAACTTGATAAGGAAGCCCTGGTTTGAATGTGGAAAAACATTCTAGAGCTTTTTCCACCACTGAACTGGGTCCTCAACATTCACTGTGAAGCTTGGCCTGTGGAAACGAACTTTCCCTTTAAATTAATGATAAGACCATGAAGAGGACCGTGTGGGAATTATGAAACATGTGCTTACACTGTCTTGGAACATAAGCTTCCACAAGGCAGGAGGACTTAGAAGCATTCTGCACATCATGACCTGTTCTCCCCATCGCCCAGGCCTCAGCTGCTCATCCCTCTAATGACTCCTCTGTTTTAATTTTTAGTTATATTACTAATTATCGTTCTGGTACTTCGGTAATGTTTACAAGCTAAAGCAATGGAAGATGCAGTCTTTTATTATGCATATAATGGAAATAGTTTCTGTCTTTCCTAAGATCCAGTATTGTTTGTTGTGGAAGAAGTGTCACACACTGTTCCCAGTATGTCTTCATCACGTTCAGATCTCAAGGGATCTAGGAAAGGAAATGGAAACCGATGTGAAATATCTTACCCTTATATTCCAGAAAGCCTTTTTAGCCAGGAACATCTGCCAACATCCCTGAGATGGTCCTCTTAACATCTTTTAGTTAGGCAGACTGTTATGAATGGCTTTTAAAAGGCTGTGAGCTTCAGACTCAGAAAAGTGTGAGCATTTATCAACTGGTAATGGCAGAAATTCTACCATCTTTGGGGAATTTTCTTGAGAAAGTCAGAAAACTGTCCTTCTGTTATTAGGACAGCCTTGTCCTGGGTTGCAACTGACAATGTGGCTCAGTGGAGAGCCCGTGGACTTTTGACAGATGGAACCAGGTTTGAATTCATTGGTGGGTACTTATTTTCTATATCAGCTGGGGTATATTCTTAATTCTTCTTGCTCAGTTAGTTCAGCTCTAGAATCAGGGAAACTTGTGGCTTGCTGGTTAGAGCCATTTAGGTTGTAAGGATCAAAGGCAGGGTCAGGTGATTCTGCAGATCAGAGACTTTACTACACGAGACACAGGCACGGAAGGAACTGTACCAGGTGGGCACCATGCAGGCAGGAAGCCGTTCCTTCTTGAGGAGCCCTGCCATGTTCGTGGCATGATGTATTCTTGTCTCTTTATCTCTCTGTATGTCTGTCTCCACTCTGCCTTCATGGCTTTTTGTTATTGCTACTCTTTCCATCATTCTCTCTCCTTGACCTTATATTACATTCAGACTTCACCAATAGAATCTCATTGAGTCAGGATGCAGCCATCAAGTAAGGAGTGCTCTTGGTCAGAGTTCTCATGCCAGGCTTCCTCAGAGCTGGCTCAGCCTATGAACGGTTGTCTTTGGCTCAGGATCCAATCCCTGAAACCATCCTTAGTAGCCTGGCCGACAGGGACCCATGACATCAAACATGGCTGCATTGTTCAGTGGGGAATGATCCTTGATAATCTCCATTTGCTCCTCCAGATCATTCTCCATTCTTCTTTGCCCTCCTATTACCCTGGGGACTGACATCTATAAACTATATTGTCTGTGCTCCATTGATGTTGGGTTTCCTATTAGGTTTAACTAATGGGGAGCACTGGCAGGAGATCAGACAGTGGAAGAGAAAAAAGTTAGGGTACTTATTCTTCATCTCCTCTCCCTGCCACCCGACTATGGTTTTGACAGTGCCCAGCCTCTGTCCATTGGTGCTCATATTATGACAACAGCTCTCTTGCATTTTAGCAACAGTCCTTTTCTCCAGGCCTTCAGGGTAATGGCTTCCTTTTGCTGAATCCTGGATACTTCACCATCTCTGGCTTGTTACCTTAAATGTGACCTCTGTTTTGTAAATAGTCCCTTCATTCAACTCCTCAGTGAACACTTCAGGTGGGCCAGCTCTTTCTTGATGGAACCTGGACTGGTTGAGAGATTGCATGTATGATGGATCTAAACATATCACATGCTGTCCAGGATAAACCCTCAACTACAGGGATGGTTGTAAGAACTAAGCGGGTTTATGTTCCTAAGGATCAAGTGCATCAGGTAACTCAATAACTTGAAACTTCTATCAGTATCACTTCTACCATATTTGTGTGGAAAAAGCTAACATTACATGGTTAGGAGATGAAGTCTCTGCACATGTCCCATCTAGCTTCATTAATAAACTAAAAGTGGTCCTTCTGAGATAATGGGAATGATGTTCATAGGCCACTTAGGGCCTATGTTGAATTTTCTGAAGCAAATTAAGAGAGATGGGGATGTAACAGGACTTTGTGTAACATTTTTTTGTTAATTAAAATTTCTTATTGAAGTATAGTTGATTTACAATGTTGTATATATATATATATATATATATATATATATATATATATATATATATGTTGTGGTTCAGTTGCTAAGTCATGACTTACTCTTTGTGACCCCATGGACTGCAGCATGCTAGGGTTCCCTGTCCTTCACTATCTCCCAGAGTTTGCTCAAACTCATGTCCATCGCTTGAATTGGTGATGCCATCCAACCATCTCATCCTCTGTCATCCCCTTCTCCTCCTGCCCTCAGTCTTTCGCAGCATCAGGATCTTTTCTAATGAATCATCTCTTTGCACCTGGTGGCCAAAATATTGGAGGTTTAGCGTCAGTCTATGCAATGAACACCCAAGACTGATCTCCTTTAGGATGAACTGGTTGGATCTCCTTGCAGTCCAAGGGACTCTCAAGAGTCTTCTCCAACACCACAGTTCAAAAGCATCAATTCTTTGGCCCTCAGCCATCTTTATCGTCCAGCTCTCACATCCATACATGACTACTGGAAAATCCGTAGCTTTAACTAGACAGACCTTTGTTCGCAATGTAATGTCTCTGCTTTTATATATATATATATATAATTTCATAGTCTTTCTTTATGGTTTATTATTGGTATTGAATATAGTTCCCTTTGCTATCAATAGTTACTTGTTTTTTTATATACAGTAGTATGTATCTGCTAATCCCAAACTCCTGTTTTACACCCTTTTGGTAACCATTAAGTTTGTTTTATATGTCTGTGAGTCTTGTTTTATAAGTCCATTTGTGTCATGTGTTAGACTCCATATATAAGTGATATCGTATGATATTTGTCTTCCTCTTTCTGACTTACTTTACTTAGTATGATAATCTCTAGGTGTCTTCTGCAGAAGAGTCAACAGAAGCCTAGGTCAGGAGGACGGAGGTATGATGCATGCATGGCTATTCCTTCTCCCATGTCCTTGATGGTCTAGGAAGGCACTGCCTAGAAACCCATCTGCCCTGGATGTTATCTGTCACTCTCAGACACAAAGGTTAGTGATTATAGCTCTTGGTAATGATAGAGAAGAACTGTTTTGGTTTTGCCTTTTAAATCTTGAGTTTTCAAGTTTCATAGTTATATGGATTAGCGGAAATAGCCTTTTAATGAGATGTGTAACTCATAGTAGGCTGCAGCAGCAGGCGGGAGAGGGGAGGGGCTTGGAGGCCAATATGTGTGTGTAGCATTTGTCAACGAGTCTGCCAGTTACCCAGACTCATGATTTCTTTCTTTTTCTTCTTTTTGCTACCTTCCTTTGGCCTATTTACTCATCGATTTAGATCACCTCCATGAGGCCATATAGAGGAAACTCAAATCAATCCTTTTCTCCTTGTCTGGCTAAAGTGTTCAGTTGGCTCACAGTGTCTAGGTGATCTGCTACCAGTTTTGATTATTCATTGTCAGTTATCTCTCCTTCTGGTCAAAGAGCACTGGTTTTAGCAAACAACACGGCCTCTTTACTCATGTTACATATCAATCAGCCATTTGAAAGGACCATGAAGATTTATGGAAGACATCTCTTTAGTTTTTTAAAAATTTTTGCCCTTAGTAACCTATGGGATTGCTCCATGTGAGCTTGCTGATATTCATCTGTTTTTAAGCTACAAAAATGGCAGTTTCATTTGGTTTTTTCTAAAACTTATCAGTGACACCTTTGCATTTTTGTAGAAAAACCCTTGAAAATATAAGTTTGCAAATGGTGTATATTAATAGTAAACAAGAGTATTATTATTATTATTTTTTTGGTCTGAGAGCAATTATGTGACACACGGTAATGATCAAAGATATCTGTTGTCACTGATCCAGAGAAGGCAGCCCTACCAAGCTCAGCGCCTGCTTCATGCTGCTTAAAGATGTAAGGCCCAGGCAGAGCAGATGCGCCAGACAACTTTCAAGTTTCCCTTGCCGATTAACATGTGTGATGCTCGTGGAACCAGGAGATTATCTTTTCTCTTCTGTAAGTTACCACCCTGTAGAGTGAATATTGGAAATATGGGCCCCAAAGACTTAAACATTTAACCTGAGTGGATGTTGACCAGATTTCTCTATGGAGCCTCTGATATGAGAAAAAGGAGATTCAGGAGTCCTGATCTTTCTGCTTGTGGGCTACCTAAGCCTTGTCTAAGCATTTTGTTTGGAATTTCATTTCACTCAGTTGTCTAAAACCTGCCAGTTGTATGCATTCCCGTAACATGCTCAGACTCCATGAAGATGGTTGTCGTGAGGCTCTTAATTTAGACGTTTCATAGACAGCAGTAGTATAGTACTCAGGAACCTGGCTTCTGGAGTTATAGGAATGGGATTCTCAACTCAGCTTTACTGCCTCTGGGAGTGTGTAAGCAGTTTCCTTTATTCTTCTTAGCCTCAGTTTCCCCAAGTATGATGGTGAGAGTAACCAAACATACTTTGTAAGTTGTTGGATAATGCATGTAAAGTGCTTCATGAGAGATATCTGATCCTCAAAAATGTTGAGAATTATTGGTTGCCGTAGTAATAGTTGCTATTGTTATGATATTTCCTCAACACAGATTGCAAAGTCAGGCGCCATCATGTCCTGCCTAGATTCCCTTTGCCTGTTGGGTGCCCCTATGCCATCTCTTGTCAACAGCCTGAACCTCTGACTGTCAGAAGGTTGCCTCTGGGCACTCAGAGCTGCCTCACCCACACTAAGAGCCACGAGGGCCTGGGAGTTTACATTCCCCACCAGCCCCAGCCTGACTGTCTATAGCCAAGACTGACCAGGGGTGGGACTGGGAAAGCCCGCCCCTTCATCTTAATGCCCGGCAGACTCTGAGCCTAAGTAGCTCTGAAGCTTCTTATAGGACCAGACAGAGGCTGGGGATTTGAGGGAGATTCAGCCCTTGCTCTGCTTCTTCCCCTTTCCTGCCCAGTCACCCACGCCCTGGTTTCTCTTGACAGCACTCCCTTAAATAGACCACCTGTACAGGAATTCTTGCTTTAGTCAACTGCAGAGGCTACTGTGTTTCATCTTCACAGACCTTCCAGGAAGCCGTCCCATTTCACAGATATGGAAATGGAGGCTCAGAGAGGCTGCATGACTTACTGAAGATCACTTACTAGTGTGTGACTCCACCTCGAGACAGTCTGTCCTTTCAGAGGTATTTGTTTCCAAGTTGCCTTTCTCCATTTCCCCCAGTTATTCTTAAGAATAAGAGAAAGGCTAGAGTATTTTCTCCACACGATTTCCAGGGCCATGACTTGATTCTTCCCTTGACATCTATTTCTACCCATCCCTGTGGAGCAGAGGGGCCAGCCATCTTCAAATCAACATAAGCACTGTCTCTTCATGAGTGCACGTGGGTCAGGGTTTGCAGACAATGCTGTGAACACCGTAATGGAAATGAAAATGTCTCTGGTCATTGGATCTAAGTGCAACAGCTGTTCATATTTCTGTGTTTTTCCTGATACTTGATCACATGTAGGTATATTTTTATATGGTTTTTGTCTTCACCATACAAATACAATTTTAAACCAATAATCTGTTTTTTGAAATAAGTAATGAAAGTTACATAAGAGAAAGCTAGAGCGAATGATCTCAGGAGGCCTTTGGGATTGAGATGGCAAAGAAAAACTTGAACTAAGTTAAGGAAGTGTCATGAATCTTATCAACAAAGACTAGATCCTGTTGCTTTTGGAACCACATGGTGAGAGATATTCTCTGATAGCAGCAAGGAGGGCCTGGGAGAGGACCTGAGGACTACTGTGTTTCTATGAGCTGGGTACCCTACAGCCTGCTTGATGCTGGCTTCGGATTGCTTCGTGCTCAAACTGCTTATTAAAGTCTAGACGCAACATAAAAGCACGTAAATTGGTTCCAGCCATCTCTAGTAAAAACTTCAGCTGGAGCTGGGAAGTGACTGGAGCATCTTTCAGTGTAATTAAAATTGACTCTTAAAGTTTCTTTAGCTTAATTGGTCACACTTTCTTTGGAAGTTGGTGAAAGCCTCTTGCTGGGAAGGTTAAATGCATTTCTGTGTATAAGATCAGAATTCAAATATAGTTTTATGGACACATTTACAGTTATGTTCTACCCGGGTGGTCTTTTTTTTCCTGTATCTTTTCTATTTAAGATTTATGCTGTCATTCACCACAGTCTAAATGTGTTTTGATAAAAAGGAAAAAAATGAACCGTTGCTGATGCATTTCAAACAGAGTTGGTAATATTTTGAAGCTTTCAGTAAATGGAATGGCAGTTTGGCTTAGTCTAAGCTCCTTCTTTCCCTCAAGCCCTTCACTTTGGAGTCAGTGCTTGAACTTTATTATCCAGAAATTGAAAGTAACTACTACTGGGTCCAAAGGTAGGAAGCCAGTGCTTTCTAAGATGGTCATGTCCTTGCTATGGTCAAATGCACTTGACCCCATTATCTGAGACCATGTATGTTTATACACGTGAATGTGTTTATATGCACTGAGACTTTCTGGCCCTCAGTTTTGCTTCTTGAGGGATCTACCAATGTAATAGGTTCTGATAGTCAAGAAGCCCATGTTTTAAAATGTTTGGAGTATAATTAGGGATGAAGCTCCCAGTTCCCTGAATCATCCTTAATTCAGACTTGGGGGAAGACCTGTTTGATTTTATATTTGTGAGTGTTTACTCCACACAATTTCCAGGGCCATGACTTGATTCTTCCCTTGACATCTATTTCTACCAATCCCTGTGGAGAAGAAGGGCCAGCTACCTTCAAATCAACATAAGCATTGTCTCTTCATGAGTGTATGTGGGGCAGGGTTTGTAAACAATGCTGTGAACACCATAATGGAAATGAAAACTTCTCTAGTCATTGGATCTAAGTGCAACAGCTGTTGATATTTCTGTGTTTTTCCTGATACTTGATCAGTTCAGTTCAGTTCAGTTCAGTTGCTCAGTTGTGTCCGACTCTTTGTGATCCCATGAATCACAGCACACCAGGCCTCCCTGTCCATCATAAACTGGAGTTTACCCAAATCTATGTCCATCGAGTCGGTGATGCCATCCAGCCAATCTCATCCTCTGTTGTCCCCTTCTCCTCCCGCCTCCAATCCTTCCCAGCATCAGGGTCTTTTCCAATGAGTCAACTCTTCGCCTGAGGTGGCTAAAGTATTGTAATTTTGGCTTCAACATCAGTCCTTCCAATGAAAACACAGGACTGATCTCCTTTAGGATGGACTGGTTGGATCTTCTTGTGGTCCAAAGGCCTCTCCAGAGTCTTCTCCAACACCACAGTTCAAAAGCATCAGTTCTTCAGCATTCAGCTTTCTTCATCATCCAACTCTCACATCCATACATGACTACTGGAAAAACCATAACCTTTACTAGATGGCCCTTTGTTGGCAAAGTAATGTCTCTGCTTTTCAATATGCTATCTAGGTTGGTCATAACTTTCCCTCCAAGGAGTAAGCATCTTTTAATTTTATGGCTATAGTCACCATCTGCAGTGATTTTTGGAGCCCCCAAAAGTAAAGTCTGACACTGTTTCCACTGTTTCCCCATCTATTTGTCATGAAGTGATGGGACCAGATGCCATGATCTTAGTTTCCTGAATGTTGAATTTTAAGTCAACTTTTTCACTCTCCTCTTTCACTTTGATCAAGAGGCTTTTTAGTTCCTCTTCACTTTCTGCCATAAGGGTGGTGTCGTCTGCATATCTGAGGTTATTGTTATTTCTCCCGGCAATCTTGATTCCAGCTTGTGCTTTTTCCAGCCCAGCATTTCTCATGATGTACTCTGCATATAAGTTAAATAAGCAGGCTGACAATACAGAGCCTTGACGTACTCCTTTTCCTATTTGGAACCAGTCTGTTGTTCCATGTCCAGTATAATTGTTACTTCCTGACCTGCATACAGATTTCTCAAGAGACAGGTCAGATGGTCTGGTATTCCCATCTCTTTCAGAATTTTCCACAATTTATTGTGATCTACACAGTCAAAGGCTTTGGCATAGTCAATAAAGTAGAAATAGATGTTTTTCTGGAACTCTCTTGCTTTTTTGATGATCCAGCATTAGCATTCTTTTATTAATTTCTTTTTTTTTGCTATTATAATGCTGCAAATGGGCATGATAGTTATAAATTCAGATTTTTTTCTGTGTCCGGGATTATCTTCTTAATGTAGATTCCCAAAGATGAAATTGTATAATCAAAGTTAATAAAAGGGTTTTAGGTTCTTAATAATGTTGTCAGTTGCTTTCCAAATAGCATTAAATTTATAGTCTCATGACAGTAAAGAATCTGCCTGCAAAGTGAGAGACACAGATTCAAATCACTGAGTCGGGAAGATCCCTTGGAGAAGGGAATGGCTATCCAGTCCAATATTCTTACCTAGAGAATTCCATGGATAGAAGAGCCTGGCAGGGGGGTTGCAAAGAGTCAGACACAACTGAGTGACTAAACAGTCACAGTGACACATCGGCTGCCAGTTTTGGTTATGACTGCATGCATGCTAAGTCTCTTCAGTTATGTCCAACTCTTGTGACCCTATGGACTGTAGCCTGCCAGGCTCCTCTGTCTGTGGCATTCTCCAGGCAAGAGTACTGGAGTGGGTTGCCATACCCATCTCCAGGGGATCTTCCTTACCTAGAGATTGAACTTGTGTCTTTTACATCTCCTGCATTGGCAGCTGGGTTCTTTACCACTAGCTCCACCTGGGACACCCTTGGTTATGATTATTTTGCTATAAAAATGGCATCTTGTTAAATTTGCATATCTTTGACTAACGTGGTTGTCTAGTTCCCTCTTTGTTATCCAGCTCTGACTCCTCTCATGTAATTCATCTGTTTTCATCCTTTGCTTACATAGCTGTGGAATCTTTGTGCTTTAAAAACACGTTATATATGTTATGGATGTTAAATTATCTTGACTTTTGTATTTCTGCAATTTTGGAAAAGTAGCATTTGCTTTGTGGATTAGGTGATGTGTGTGTAGATACCATTTCTACTTATTTTGTGGCATCTCTGGGTTTTCTGGAAGTGCAGTGGTGGTGTCTTGAGCTGACATTATCTCTTCTCACCAGAGAGACAGATGTGCTCCCCAGCATGGCTTCCACATTCCAGGTGGCAGCCCAGGGAGTCCCCACATCACTCCTTTGTATATGGAAATCCTATTTGCCCTTTAAGGCCCAAGTCACGAATAACCTTCTCTTCCCATTTTCTGCTCTTCTTCCACTGCTGCCACCTTTTAATAACCTTGATCCTTTGTGCTTGATTAGAGAGGAAACACTTCTCAGAAGGTAGAGAATTTTTGGGGTAGGGGGAGTTTTCAAATAGGTTTTATTCTCTTAGAGAAACACATAGCAAAATTATTGAGGTCCATTTGAAGGTGGGCTGAAAAGTTTATTTTCTTGGGCTCCAAAATCACTGCAGGTGGTGACTGCAGCCAGAAATTAAAAGACACTTGCTCCTTGGAAGAAAAGCTATGAGCAACCTAGACAGCATTTTAAAAAGCAAAGATATTACTTTGCCGACAAAGGTCCATGTAGTCAAAGCTATGGTTTTTCCAGTAGTCATATACTGATGTGAGAGTTGGGCCATAAAGAAAGCTGAATGCCAAAGAATTGATGCTTTTGAACTGTGGTGTTGGAGAAGACTCTTGAGAGTCCCTTGGACTGCAAAGAGATCAAACCAGTCAGTCATAAAGGAAATCATTCCTGGATATTCATTGGAAGGACTGATGCTGAAGCTGAAACTCCAATACTTTGGCCACCTGATGTGAAGAAATGACTCATTTGAAAAGACCCTGATGCTGGGAAAGATTGAAGGCAGGAGGAGAAGGGGACGACAGAGAATGAGATGGTTGGATGGCATCACCGACTCAATGGACATGAGTTTGAGCAACCTCTGGGAGTTGGTGATGGACAGGGAAGCCTGGTGTGCTGCAGTCCATGGAGTCACAAAGAGTCAGACATGACTAAGTGACTGAACTGAACAGACAAAAGTTTGTGGATTGGACAAAGGATTTGAAGCTCAAGGAAGAGTGAAAGGCACTCAAGTGACAGCAGTTGTTGTGTTGTCTTAGCCTCCTGCAGGTGTGTGTGTGTGTGTGTGTGTGTGTGTGTGTGTGTGTAGACGTGCATTCGCCTAGATTCTGTTGGAAAGCAAAGCCTGAGGCAAGGATTTGTGGCAGGTAGGTTATTTTAAGCAATGATCCCGGGGAAAAGAAATGGGAGACTGGGGAGAGTGACACAAGGAAGGAAAGAAAACCAGTGTCAGGGCACATTACTGAGCTGGTGTTTGCTGTGGGCATGGGGCTCAGTCCAGAACCCCCAGAAACCACGTAAGATTGTCTTCTGAGAAGAAGAGAGTGTTTAACCACTGGTTTCCATTGCTCATTGTCATTCTATGCCTCATGGGTGGTTAATTCCCTTATATTTCCAGGCTTGCATTTGTGTCAGAATGGCTGGTTGGGTTCCTGCTGGCATCCTTTGGGGCTGTGCCAGAGAAAGCCCCAGAATTGAAAGTGAGAGTAGGCAGTGCAGTTGAGGTGAGACACCAGGTGCTGGCATGTGTACGTGGTTGCTGCAGAAATGCTGTAATGGAAAGGCAGAGAGACCATAGGTAAGGCACACGTGGATCACATACAGTGTGTATTCTTAATGCTTTTTTCTTATTTAGTCAGGTTGACTTGGCATCTGAGTAGAGGCAGCATCTCCTTACTCTGATCCTGATTTTTTCTTTATAACCCCACACCCTCACTTGGTCTCATCAGAGTTATCCCCCATTCCCTTCTCTTACCTCCTATTGTTCTCCAGATCTGACTGAATAGGACACTGCATTTTCCCTACCAAAGTGACTGGCTCAGAGGTAGGTATGTGACATCTACAGAGTCATGGAGATCTAGTCAAGGCTTTTCTGGGACTGTTGAGGAGTGATCCCCTCTCTTTTCTGCTGGAAGCAGGTAAGACTGTCCCACTTAGAGCTCAAGAGAGAAGCAAACAGTGGAAAGCAGGGCCAAGATCCAAGGAGAAATCAGGTCCTTGTGGGATGCCTTTGTTTGAATTCTTAAATTCAGCACCCATGGAATATTTCCAGTATATTAACCAGTTCAGTTCAGTTCAGTTCAGTCACTCAGTTGTGTCTGACTCTTTGTGACCACATGAACCGCAGCATGCCAGGCCTCCCTGTCCATCACCAACTCCCAGAATTTACCCAAACTCATGTCCATTGAGTCGGTAATGCCATCCAACCATCTCATACTCTGTCTTCCCCTTCTCCCGCCCTCAGTATTTCCCAACATCAGGGTCTTTTCAAATGAGTCAACTCTTCGCATCAGGTGGCCAAAATATTGGAGTTTCAGCTTCAACATCAGTCCTTCCAATGAACATTCAGGACAGATCTCCTTTAGGATGGACAAGTTGGGTCTCCTTGTAGTCCAAGGGACTCTCCAGATTCTTCTCTAACACCACAGTTCAAAAGCATCAATTCTTCAGTGCTCAGCTTTCTTCACAGTCCAACTCTCACATCCATACATGACTGCTGGAAAAACCATAGCTTTGACTAGACGGACCTTTGTTGGCAAAGTAATGTCTCTGCTCTTTTTTTTTTTTTAAATTAATTAATTTATTTTCTTTACATTATTGTGTTGATTTTGCCATACATTGACATGAATCTGCCATGGGTATACATGTGTTCCTCTTCTAGAACCCCCCTCCCACCTCCCTCCCTAGCTGTCTAGGTTGGTCATAACTTTCCTTCCAAGGAGTAAATGTCTTTTAATTTCATGGCTATAGTCACCATCTGCAATGATTTTGGAGCCCCCCAAAATAAAGCCTGACACTGTTTCCACTGTTTCCCCATCTATTTGCCACGAAGTGATGGGACTGGATGCCATGATCTTAGTTTTCTAAATGTTGAGTTTATGCCAACGTTTTTACTCTCCACTTTCACTTTCATCAAGAAGCTCTTTAGTTCCTCTTCACTTTCTGCCATAAAGGTGGTGTCATCTGCATATCTGAGGTTATTGATATTTCTCCCGGCAATCTTGATTCCAGCTTGTGCTTTTTCCAGCCCAGCATTTCTCATGATGTACTCTGCATACAAGTTAAAAAAGCACCCTGCATGCGAGACAGTAAAAGAAGCACAGATGTATAGAACAGTCTCGTGCACTCTGTGGAAGAGGGCAAGGGTGGGATGATATGGGAGAATGGCATTGAAACATGTTAATTATCATACGTGAAATCAATCTCCAGCCCAGGGTTGATGCTTGGGGCTGGTACACCGAGATGACCAAGAGGGAGGGAATCGGGAGGGAGGAGGAAGGGGGGTTCTGGAGGGGTAACATATGTAAACCCATGGCAGATTCATGTCAATGTATGGCAAAACCAACACAATAAAGTAAAGAAAATTATAAAAAATAGCAGGGTGATGATATACAGCCTTGACGTACACCTTTTCCTATCTGGAACCAGTCTGTTGTTCCATGTCCAGTTCTAACTGTTGCTTCTTGACCTGCATACAGGTTTCTCAAGAGACAGGTCAGATGGTCTGGTATTTCCATCTCTTTCAGAATATTCCACAGTTTATTGTGATCCACACAGTCAAGGGCTTTGACATAGTTAATAAAGCAGAAATAGATGTTTTTCTGGAACTCTCTTGCTTTTTTGATGATCCAACAGATGTTGGCAATTTGATCTCTGGTTCCTCTGCATTTTCTAAAACCAGCTTGAACATCTGGAAGTTCACAGTTCGTGTATTGCTGAAGCATGGCTTGGAGAATTTTGAGCATTAATTTACTAGCATGTGATGAGTGCAATTGTGTGGTAGTTAGAGGCCTCTTTGGCATTGCGTTTCTTTGGGATTGGAATGAAAAATGACGTTTTCCAGTCCTATGGCCACTGCTGAGTTTTCCACATTTGCTGACATATTGAGTGCAGCACTTTCACAGCATTGTCATTTTGGATTTGAAATAGCTCAACTGGAATTCCATCACCTCCACTAGGTTTGTTCATAGTAATGCTTCCTAAGGCCCACTTGACTTTGCATTCCAGGATGTCTAGGTGAGTGTGAATGATCACACCATCATGATTATCTGGGTCATGAAGATCTTTTTTGTATAGTTCTTCTGTCAGGGTCAGGGGCAGCAGCTGAGCGGAGCTACCCCACGTCCAGGGTAAGGAGCAGCGGCCGTGCTTTGCTGGAGCAGCCATGAAGAGATACCCCATGTCTAAGGTAAGAGAAACCCAAGTAAGATGGTAAGCATTGAGAGAGGGTATCAGAAGGCAGGCAGACTGAAACAACAGTTACAGTCAGTTAGCCTTGTCTAACTCAATGAAAGTAAGCCATGCTGTGTGGGGCCACCCAAGCCGGATGGGCCATGGGGGAGAGGTCTGACAGAATGTGGTCCACTGGAGAACGGAATGGCAAGTCACTTCAGTATTCTTGCCTTGAGAACTCCATGAACAGTAAGAAAAGGCAAAAAGGTAGGACACTGAAAAATGAACTCCCTAGATGGGTAGGTGCCCAATATGCTACTGGAGATCAGTGGAGAGAGAACTCCAGAAAGAATGAAGAGATGGAGCCAGAGCAAAAACAACACCCAGTTGTGGATGTGACTGGTGATAGAAGCAAGATTCGATGCTGTAAAAAGCAATATTGCATAGGAACCTGGAATGTTAGGTCCATGCTGCTGCTGCTAAGTTGCTTCAGTCATGTCC
The DNA here is from genome assembly GCA_007570785.1 of Antilocapra americana. NCBI lineage: Eukaryota > Metazoa > Chordata > Mammalia > Artiodactyla > Antilocapridae > Antilocapra > Antilocapra americana. The sequence continues at coordinate 892,988 of ML663049.1, forward strand.
GACTCTGTGTGACTCCACAGACAGCAGCTCACCAGGCTCCCCTGTCCCTGGGATTCTCCAGGCAAGAACACTGGAGTGGGTTGCTATTTCCTTCTCCAGTGCATGCAAGTGAAAAGTGAAAGTGAAGTCGCTCAGTTGTGTCCGACTCTTTTAGCGACTCCATGGACTGCAGCCTAACAAGCTCCTCCGTCCATGGGATTTTCCAGAATCAAGGCAAATTGGAAGTTGTCAAACAGGAGATGGCAAGAGTGAACGTTGACATTGTAGGAATCAGTGAACTAAGATAGACTGGAATGGGGGAACTTAACTCAGATGACCATTGTATCTACTACTGTGGGCAGGAATCCCTTAGAAGAAATGAAGTAGCCCTTATAGTCAACAAAAGAGTCTGAAATGCAGTGCTTGGATGCAAATCTAAAAAACGACAGAATGATCTCTGTTTCCAAGGCAAACCATTCAATTAACCAGTTAAATACCTATTTTTGCTGAAGCCTTTTGACTTGGGTTTTCTGTAACTTGCAACCAAACGAGACCAATAGATACTTTGAGCTTTCTCCTGTTTAAGGTGAATCCTACCTTTTAACTTTATTCATTTATTTATTCATTCAAGGAATATTTGTTGAGTGTCTGTTCTGTCTGGTACTTTGAAAAAGTTCAGCCTTCAGTTGCATGGAGAATAAAGGGAATAAAAGAACACTCAAAGCTACTCTAGCCCCTGGAATAGTGGATATACTACTGTCGGGTAGGTGTGGTTTGTGTGACAGCTGAATTGCCAGAAAACACAATGGGAATTTTTTGATTCTTAACATAGCTCAAGAGGTGGGAGAGAATCAGGCCCAAGGGAAATTGTGTGTACATGTGTGACGGGGCATATCTTTTTATTGAAACTTCATAGATGGTAATATTTGTAGAGTATCTAGAAATTGTCATCAAATATTATTTTTATTACTTGTTGTATCAGTTATCCATTGCTTTAACAGCACAGCATAACAATCACAAAGGCTGAGGTGCATCTGACAGTAAACACGTTTGTTCCCAAATCTGTGGTTTGGCTGGGGGTTCTGCTGTTCTGAGCTGAGCTTTGTAGGGCTTCCTCCTGTGCCTGTTACCAGTTTCTATTTGCCTGGGTAGCTTTGCTGGTCTTGACTGGACGCCCTCACACGTCTGAGATCTTGAAGGAGACCAGTGGGATCTGCTCCACGTGTCTGTCTAGCCAGGGTGTGCTCACCTGTGAAACAGGAGCAAGAGACGAAGTGGAAACCGTGTAACTACATTTCAAGCCTTTTCTCCCATAATGTCTGCTGGTGTTTCATTGATCAGAAAACCACATGACTGCGTCCAAGGATTAGAGGTGGGCACTGCACTATTATACAGTCAAGAACAGAGATTCAGGGAGAGGTAAAGAATTAAGGTCATTTTTGCAATGTGTCTACTACATGTGCTTGACTTTTATATAAAGGTCATTAAAATACATATTCGTGTAGTTAGTTTGGTTTGTTGGAGTGTAGACCACTTAGTTCCTGAGATCTCTGAAGAATAAAGGTCTTCAGAGAAGAGTGTAAGTCAAGTCACCTCTCCTTCAAACTCATGGGATTTGTCCCTTTACTCCATAGAAAGAACCCAATATTTTGAGTCATTTTTTTTAATAGAAAAGAAAATTGCCTCTTGGACTTAAAATGTTCTGCCTTCTTTTATAGAGCTTAAATTCCCTAACTTGAAATCTATATATGTCTTTTTTAATTTTTTTAAACCAAGGTTGGCCCTATGCTTATGATTTCCATTGTCTTCTTGGAAAGAAACAGAAACAAAATTCCTAGGGCACTAAACTATGTCCTTCCTCCATATTTTATGTAGATTTTTAAAATGGCTGATAGCTTTGGGTATGAGTGGGCCAGAATTATTACTACATTGGCTTTGTTTTACCTTTCTTTTTTTAAAAAGAAAATATTTATTTTTTAATTGAAGAATAATTGCTTTACAGAATTATGTTGTTTTCTGCCAAACCTCAACATGAATCAGCCATAGGTATACATATGTCCCCTCCCTCTTGAACCTCCCTTCCATCTGCCTCCACACCCCATCCCTTCAGGTTGATACAGAGCCCCTGTGTGAGTTCCCAGAGACATACAGCAAATTCTCACTGGCTATCTATTTTACATATGGTAATTTAAGTTTCCATGTTACTCTCTCCATACATCTCACCCCTCCTCCCCTTTCCCTGTGTCTGTAAGTATGTTCTCAATGTCTGTTTCTCCATTGCTGCCCTGTAGATAAATTCATTGGTACCATCTTTCTAGGCTCCATATATATGTGTTAATATATGATATTATCTTTCTCTTTCTGACTTACTTCACTCTGTATAATAGGCTCTGGGTTCACCCACCTCATTAGAGCTGACTCAAATGTGTTCCTTTTTATGGCCAAGTAATATTCCATTGTGTATATGTCCCACAACCTCTGTATCCATGCATCTGTCGATGGACATCTACATTGCTTCCATGTTCTAGCTGTTGTGAAAAGTGCTGCAGTGAACATTTTGGTACATGTGTCTTTTTCAATTTTGGTTTCCTCAGGGTATATGCCTAGCAGGGGGATTGCTGGGTCATATGGTGGTTTTATTCCTTGGTTTTTAAGGCATCTCCATAGTGTCTTCCATAGTGGCTGTATCAATTTACATTCCCACCAACAGTGCAGGAGTGTTTCCTTTTCTCCACACCCTCTCCAGCATTGATTGTTTGTAGACTTCTTGATGATGGCCATTCTGACCAGTGTGAGGTGGTATCTCATTGTGGTTTTGATTTACATTTCTCTAATAATGAGCGTCTTTTTATTTGTTTGTTAGCCATCTGTATGTCTTCTTTGGAGAAATGTCTGTTTAGGTCTTATTCCCACTTTTTGATCAGGTTGTTTGTTTTTCTGGTACTGAATTGTATGAGCTGCTTGTATATTTTGGAAATTAATCCTTTGTCAGTTGTTTCATTTGCTATTATTTTCTCTATTTCTCCATTCTGAGGGTTGTCTTTTCACTTTGTTTATAGTTTCCTTTGCTGTGCAAATGCTTTTAAGTTTAACCAGGTCCCACTTGTTTACTTTCGTTTTCATTTCCATTACTCTAGGAGGTGGATCATAGAGGATCTTGCTTCCATTTATGTTATCAAGTGTTCAGTCTGTGTTTTCCTCTAAGAGTTTTATACTTTCTGGTCTTACATTTAGATCTTTAATCCATTTTCAGTTTATCTTTGTGTATGGTGTTAGGAAGTGTTCTAATTTCAATTTTTACATTGTAGCTGTCCAGTTTTCCCAGAACCACCTATTGAAGTGGCTATCTTTGTCCCAGTGTATATTCTTGCCTCCTTTGTCAAAAATAAGGTACCCATAGGTGCATGGGTTTATTTCTGGGCACTCTGTCTTGTTCCATTGGTCTATATTTCTGGTTTTGTACCAGTACCATACTGTCTTGATGACTGTAGCTTTGTAGTATAATCTAGAGTCAGGAAGGCTGATTCCTTCAGCTCCATTCTTCTTTCTCAAGACTGCTTTGGCTATTCAGTGTCTTCTGTGTTTCCATATGAATTGGGAAATTTTCTATTCTAGTTCTGTAAAAAATGCCACTGGTAGCATGATAGGGATTGCATTGAATCTGTAGAATCTGAGAAACACTGGGCAGAATGAAGCACAAGCTGGAATCAAGATTGCTGGGAAAAAGATCAATAACTTCAGGTATGCAGATGATACCACCCTTATGGCAGAAAGCAAAGAATAACTAAAGAGCCTGTTGATGAAAGTGAAAGAGGAGAGTGAAAAAGTTGGCTTAAAACTCAACATTCAGAAAATGAATATCATGGCACCTGGTCCCATAACTTCATGGCAAATAGATGGGGAAACAGTGGAAACTGTGACAGACTTTATTTTTTTGGGCTCCAAAACCACTGCAGATGGTGACTGCAGCCATGAAATTAAAAGATGCTTGCTCTTTGGAAGAAAAGTTATGACCAACCTAGACAGCATATAAGAAAGCAGAGACATTGCTTTACCAACAAAGGTCCACCTAGTCAAAGCTATGGTTTTTCCAGTAGTCATGTATGGATATGAGAGTTGGACTATAAAGAAAGCTGAGCACTGAAGAATTGATGCTTTTGATCTATGGTGTTGGAGAAGACTCTTGAGAGTCCCTTGAACTGCAAGGAGATCCAACCAGTTCATCCTAAAGGAAATCAGTCCTGAATGTTAATGGGAAGGATTGATGCTGAAGCTGAAGCTTCAATACTTTGGCCCACCTGATGTAAAGAACTGACCCAACCCTGATGCTGGGAAAGATTGAAGGTGGGGGTAGAAGGGGAAGACAGAGGATGGGATGGTTGGATGGAATCACCAACTCGATGGACATGAGTTTGAGTAGAGTCTGAGAGTTAGACAGGGAGGCCTGTCGTGCTGCAGTCCATGGGGTTGCAAAGAGTTGGACACGACTGAGCAACTGAACTAAACTGAACTGACATTGAATCTAGATTGTGTTTGGTACTATAGTCATTTTCACAGTATTGATTCTTCCTACCTAAGAACATGGCATATCTATCTGTTTATGTCATCTTTGACTTCTTTCACCAATGCCTGTAATTTTCTGTATACATACAGTTCTTTTGTCTGCTTACATAGGTTTATTCCTAGATATTTTATTCTTTTTGTTGCAATGGTGAATGGGATTGATTCCTTTATTTCTTTTTCTGATTTTTCATTGTTAGTATATTGGAATGCAAGTGATTTCTGTGTATTGATTTTGTATCCTACAACTTTGCTGAATTCACTAATTAGCTCTAGTAATTTTCTGATAGTATCTTTAGGGTTTTCTATGTATAGTATTATGTCATCTGCAAATAATGAGAACTGTACTTCTTTTCTGATCTGGATTCTTTTAATTTCTTTTTTTCTTCTCTGTTTGCTGTGGCTAAAACTTCTAAAACTATGTTGAATAATAGTGGTGAGAGGGGACACCCTTGTTTTTCTTGTTCCTGATCTTAGGGGGAGTGCTTTCAGTTTTTCACCATTGAGAATAATATTTGCTTTGTGCTTATTGTATATGGCCTTTATTATGTTGAGGTACGTTCCTTCTATGCCCAGTTTTTGAAGAGCTTTAATCATAAATGGGAGCTAAATTTTGTCACAGGCTTTTGTTTCATCTATTGAGATGATCGTATGGTTTTTCTCTTTCAATTTGTTAATATGGTGTATCACATTGATTTGTGTATATTGAGAGTCCTTGTATCCCTGGAATAAACTCAATTTGATCGTGGTGTGTGAGCTTTTCGATGTGTTGTTGAATTCTGTTTGCTAGAATTTTGTTGAGGATTTTTACATCTATGCTCATCAGTGATATTGGCCTGTAAGTTTCTTTTCTTGTGTCGTCTTTGGTTTTGGTATCATGGTGATAGTCACCTCCTGGAGTGAGTTTGAATGCGTTCCTTCCTCTGCAATTTTTTGAAAGACTTTTAGAAAGATAGGCATTAGCTCTTATCTAAATGTTTGAGAGAAGTCCCCTGTGAGGCCATCTGGTCCTGGACTTTTGTTTTTTGGGAGATTTGTAATCATAATTTTAATTTCATTACTTGTAATTGGGTTGTTCACAATTTCTATTTTTTCCTGGCTCAGTCTTCAAAGATTGAACTTTTCTAAGAATCTGTCCATTTCTTCCAGGTTATCTATTTTATTGCCATATAGTTGTTTATAATAGTCTCTTATAATCCTTTGTATTTCTGCATTGTCTGTTGTAATCTCTCCTTTTTCATTTCTAATTTTGTTGATTTGATTGTTGACTCTTGTTTTCTTCATGAGTCTGGCTAAAGGTTTGTCAATTTTGTTTATCTTCTCAAAGAACCAGCTTTTAGTTTTATTAATCTTCGCTATTGTTTCTTTCATTTCTTTGTAGTTTGTTTCTGCTCTGATACTTATGATTTCTTTCCTTCTACTAATTTTGGGGATTTTTTTTGTTCTTCTTTTTCCAATTGTTTTAGGTCTAAAATTAGGATGTCTATTTGATGTTTTTTTTTGTTTCTTGAGGTAGGATTGTATTGCTATAAACCTCTCTTAGAACTGATTTTGCTTCATCCTATAGGTTTTGAATTGTGTTTTCATTGTCATTTGTTTCTAGGAATTTTTTGATTTCTCTTTTGATTTCTTTAGCAATCTGTTCGTTATGTAGAAACATATTGTTTAATCTCCCTGTATTTGTGTTTTTTACTGTTTTTTCTTGTAATTGATATTTGGTCTCATAGCATTGTGGTCAGAAAAGATGCTTGATATGATTTCAATTGTCTTAAATTTCCTGAGGTTTGATTTGTGACCCAAGTTGTGGTCTATCCTGGAGAATGTTCTATGTGCACTTGAGAAGAAGGTGTATTCTTCTGCATTTGGATGGATGTCCTGAAGATATCAATGAGATCCATCTTGTCTAATGTATTATTTAAGACTTGTGTTTCCTTACTAATTTTCTGTTTTGATCTATCCATAGGTGTAAATGGAGTGTTAAAGTCTCCTACTATTATTATGTTATTGTCAGTTTCTTCTTTTATATCTGTTAGTGTTTGTGTTGTGTATTGAGGTGCTCCTATATTGGCTGCCTAGAAATTGACAATTGTTATGTCTTTCTGTTGGCTGGATCCCTTGATCATGTAGTGTCTTTTCTTATCTTTTGTAATATTCTTTATTTTAAGGTCTATTTTGTCCGATATGAAGATCGCTAGTCCAGCTTTCTTTTGATTTCCATTTTCATGAATATATTTTTCCATCCTCTCCCTTTCAGTCTATAGGTGTCTTTAGACCTGAAGTGGGTTTCTTGTAGACAGCATATATATGAGCCTTGTTTTTGTGTCCGTTCAGTCAGTCTGTATCTTTTGGTTAGAGCATTTAATCCATTTACATTTAAAGTAATTATTGATGTATATGTTCCTGTTGACATTTTCTTAATTGTTTAAGGTTTGTTTTTGTAGATCTTTTTCTTCTCTTATATTTCCTGACTATGTAATTTTGATTAGTATGTGTCTTGACATGTTTCTCCTTGGGTTTATCCTATATGGGACTGTTTGCACTTCTTAGACTTGTCTTCAAAAATTTTCTCATACCCTTTCTTTTTCTGTTCTTCTTCTGGGGACCCTATAAGTCAAATGTTGGTGCCTTTAATATTGTCCCAGAGGTCTCTGGTACTACCCTCAGTTCTTTTCATTCTTTTTATTTTTTTTCTTCTCTTGGGCAGTTGTTTCCATCATTTTATCTTCCAGCTCACTGATCTATTCTGCTTTAGAGATTCTGCTGTTGATTCCTTCTAGAGTATTTTTAATTTCAGTAATTGTGTTGTTTTTTTTCCTGTATGTTTATTCTTTAACTCTAGGCCTTTGTTAATTGATTCTTGCATTTCTCTATTTTACTTTTGAGATTTTGGGTCATCTTTACTATCATTATTCTGAATTTTTTTTCAGGTAGTTTATCTGTTTCCTCTATTTATTTGGACTTTTGTTTCTAGTTTGTTCCTTCATTTGTACAGTATTTCTCTGCCTTTCATTATGTACATATTTTTAACTTATTGTGTTTGAGGTCTCCTTTTCCCAGGCTTCAAGGTTGAATTTTTTCTTCCTTTTGATTTCTTCCCTCATAAGATTGGTCCAGTGGTTTGTGTAACCTTTGTTTAGGGTGTGACCTACAATTGTCTTTTTCAGGACTCTGTTATAATTTTGCTTTTGCTTTTCTGATGTTATGGATTTTTACTGTATTTGGCCTTTACAATCTCAGAGTTTTATCTCAAACAAGTTTTAAACTTTTTGCTGTCATCCTTTGCTGGATTCCAAGTCTGAAGGGTTACTGGGGTCAAGACACTGCGTAGGCCCCTCCATTTAGCTACCATTTTTGGTTAACTGCAAGGGCTTTGAAAGTGGGTAGTCTGGATTTGAAACCAGGCTGTAGGACTTATTCATGGATGGCTGAGGGACATGATTTCATTGTTTTCAGTCTCAGTTCTTCTTGCTATAAAATGGATGTCACAATATGTACTTCACAATATTGTCATAAAGGTTAAATGAAGTAAAGCCCTTTGCCCAATGCTTAGGAGATAGTAAGCCCTCAGTTAGTGAGGGTTATTCCTATCTTCCCTTGTGAACTTGTCTTTCATTCACTGTCATCCATGCTTACCTTGAGCACCAGTTTCCCACCCAGGGAACCCCCTTAGACTGGTGATGGAGCTCAGAAACAAGTTCTAGGCCTGCCATGATTCCAGGAATGACTCCACCATCTGAGCCAGGGCAGGAGGAAGAGTGTGGAGGCAGAGCCTTGTCCTGGTTTCCACAGGGGTTCATGTGTCTGTTACCATCAATATCCAGCTGCTCTTCTTCTGTCTCAGACCTCTTATGTGCCTGCCTCCACATCTTTTCAGCAGGCTGTCACTCTCCAACAAAATGCTGTGAAGATCCAAATACAGTATGTATTTGAATGTATAGTATTGAGAATTGCTTAGGAACCCTTAGAAAGCATTGATGCCTGGGCCCCACCTTAAAGATTTTGCTTTACTTCACCTGCAATGGGGCTCAGGCATCCGCATTTTTAAAAAGTTTTCCATGTGATGCCAATGGGTATCTAGGCTGAGAAGCACTGGGAAAACCTATCTCCAGAGTTCTGTGGAAGATTTCCAGTTCATTCTGCTTTTATTGTGGACCTACTGCTTGTCATTTGGTTGCTTCAGCCTATAAAAATTCCAGCATTCTCTGGTGAATAAGCTAATGGCTTTATCATGGTGTTCTGGGAGCTGGCAGTGCCTTACAATATGATTAGATTTGTAGGCTGATTGGGGAATTTTTATTTGTGGATCCCAGATGTCCTTCTGAAAAGCGATAACCCAAATGTGGCAACAGGAATGATTCAACCTTACATTTAGGCCATGATTTACACTCTTATACATGCTTTCACATTTGATGTGAGAGGTATTGCAGCACAGTGAAGGGTCCCAGGGTAGGACCTGAAAAGTATGGGCTGGAATTTGACTTATGCCACTATTTTGTTATTGGGACTCTGGATATAGCTATTAAATTCTCCAAGGCTTTTTTTTTTTTCTTAAATTTTCTTTACTTTATTGTGTTGGTTTTGCCATACAATGACATGAAACTGCCATGGGTTTACATATGCTCCCCCTCCAGAACCCCCCTCCCTCCTCCCTCCCGATTCCCTCCCCCTGGGAAATCTTGGTGCACCAGCCCCGAGCATCAGCCCTGGGCTGGCGATTGATTTCACATATGATAATTCACATGTTTCAATGCCATTCTCCCATATCATCCCACCCTTGCCCTCTTCCACAGAGTCCACGAGACTGTTCTATACATCTGCGTCCTTTTGCTGTCTTGCATGCAGGGTTCTCGTTACCATTTTTCTAAATTCCATATATATGCGTTAGTATACTGTATTGTTGTTTTTCCTTCTGGCTTACCTCACTCTGGATAATAGGCTCCAGTTTCGTCCACCTGAGTAGAACTGATTCAAATGAATTTTTTTTTGATGCTTGTGTATATGTACCATAGCTTTCTTACTTGCCCTCTTTAGATAATTCCAGTATGAGGTATAGACTAGACATCACTATGTCTTTGTCCCATTCAGCAGATGAGAAAACTATGGCATAGAGTGGACAGATGAGTCACCAAGCTTTTTGCAGAAGCTTGGGCTCATCAGAGTCAGGCCCCATGGCTCAGGTGCTCAGTGTAGGTACTCCTGCTCCACACTAGCCACATGTCCAAAAGGCTGAAAGATGTGTTGTTTTAGCTGTATGCAGATACACCAGGTCCTTTCTCCTCCCCATTCCTCTTCTTCTGCTCTCTCCCTCCCTCCTCGGCAAGTGGGGAAGTCTACGAACAATGGATTCCCTTTCATGGTGTGAGTAAGTGGTCGTGAAAGGTCAGAACAAAGTCTCCTTTATTGTTTTGGCACTGGCATGTCTGTTCTTTTGGCCTTCTCTGAGCAGAGTCAGAGAGCAGTGGTAAAGACTGCCTCGATGTTCCTCAAATATGCGTCTTCCTGACATAACTGAACTACATTTCCCAGCCTCCCTTGCAATTTAGTTTGGCCATTGACCGAGTTCTGGCCAATAGGATATGGGTGGGAGCAATGCATACTCCTTTCAGGTTCCAAAAAGCTCCTGGGGGCCTCCACCTTGGGGTTTCTATCTCTTTTCTTTATGCTGTGGAGACTGTGTGTTTGAAGACTCTGGGTGTATAGGGCTTATAGTATTTAGGAAAATATGACAGGCATTAAATGACCATCCTGGTGGGAAAGGTGGGGAATCTAACTGCAGAAACTTCCTAAACCTGCTAAAGTGCATTTGAGCAGTGTCTTAAAATTAGTAGTGCATCTTCCTGCACAATTCTAAAGCATCAATTCTTTGATGCTCAGCCTTCTTTCTGGACCATCTCTCACACCCTTATATGACTACTAGAAAAACTGTAGCTTTGATCATACCTTCAGTAGTGCCCCTACCCCTTATCTGTGGCTTCACTTTCCCAGGTTTCTGTAACCCATGGTCAGTAACAGTCCAAAATATGAAATAGAAATTTCCAGAAATAAACAATTTATAAGTTTTAACTTGCTCTCAGTTCCAAATTAAAAGACGCTTACTCCTTGGAAGGAAAGTTATGACCAACCTAGATAGCATGTTAAAAAGCAGAGACATTACTTTGCCAACAAAGTTCTGTCTAGTCAAGGCTACGGTTTTTTCAGTAATCATGTATGGATGTGAGAGTTGGACTATAAAGAAAGCTGAGTGCCGAAGACTCTTGAGAGTCCCTTGGACTGCAAAGAGATCAAACCAGTCCATCCTAAAGGAGATCAGTCCTGGGTGTTCATTGGAAGGACTGATGCTGAATCTGAAACTCCAATACTTTGGCCACCTGATATGAAGAACTGACTCATTGGAAAAGACCCTGATGCGGGGAAAGATTGGGGGCAGGAGGAGAAGGGGATGACAGAGGATGAGATGGTTGGATGGCATCACTGACTCAATAGACATGAGTTTGGGTGGACTCTGGGAGTTGGTGATGGACAGGGAGGCCTGGAGTGCTGCAGTTCATGGGGTCGCAAAGAGTCAGACATGACTGAGTGACTGAACTGAACTGAACCAAACAGTTCCAAGAGTCATGATGAATTATTGTTCCACCTGGCTTTGTCCTGCCTAGGATCCCCAGCCATGGACATCAGCTGCTCCTGATACCCAGCCACTTGCGCCATGGCTCTGTGGTCTGGAATCACCAGAAGCAGACGACCTTCTTCTGACATATTGTCAGTAGGTCAGTAGTAGCCTAATGCTAGGTCACAGTACCTACGTCGTTCACCCCTTTTTATCTCATTACGGAGACATTTTGTCATTTCACATCATCATAAGAACGGTGACTACAGTACAGTAAGATATTTTGAGAGAGAGAGAGGGCAACATTCACACTATTATTAACAGCATATTATAATAATTTTATTTTATTATTTTTGTTGTTAATCTCTTACTCTGCCTAATTTAGAAGTTTAATTGTATCATAGGAATGAATATATAGGAAAAATATAGTTTGTATAGGGGTCAGGAATCTGCTGGGGGTCTTGGGGAATATCCACATGGATAAGGGGGAAAAACTGTACTCTTTTATATGAATCTTAAAAGAATGTAGACAATATCACATATTTATATTTCTTTTTTTTAATGACCAGCAATAAAAAAAATCCTACCATTTCATTTAATGCCCTTATTTTTTAATCCAAGTGAGATTTAATTGGGGAAGTGATTTTTAAGACAGTTTTTCTTTTCCTTGATCAGTTCTTTATATGTTTTTCTTTTCCTCGAAAACTGGGCATCATAGAGAATTACTTTTTTTTTTGGTAAGAAAATGTTGAAAGAATTTCACATTAATTCTAAAAGTTAGCCTGGCTGTGTAGGCAAAGAACATATCCATTTTAGAGACCTTTTAAATCCACACATAATTCCTTTAAAGAACACTATAACAGACAATGTAGCCTTTGGTTTGCAAGGCCTGCCTTTGGCACAAGAGAAGTGGGGGCTTTTCTGTCTGGCAGTGGGAGAGAAGTGGTGAAGAGCATGCAAAAAGAGATTGCTTTAAGCATATTGGGTTTTCTTTTCATATCTGCAACATGATCCTATTATTTTGAAGCAATGAGGTCATTTAAGTGTGCCTGGCTGGAGATTTGCTATTTTCCTCTATTCTTTCCTTTAAGTCTTTTTGTCAACCATGTTCTTCTTGACTAACAGAGCAGCTGTCTGGGTAGTTATAATCCCATTAAAAAGGCCTCTATTATGTCAATAATATATTTATAGAGAAGTTAGTCACCTGGGGTTGTGGGTGATTCTTCTGTTTAGACATATTGTACCTCAGAAAAGCAAGATTGTCCCCTTCTTGTTAGGTAGGCCCTGCTGCCCTGTCAGGATGCCACATTGGCTGAAACTGATTAGCAATTAACATGGAATATGCCTTCCTCTGTTTGCAAAGCCCCCTTAATCTTTGCCACTGATCATATTCCTCTCAAGCTTTGCTGATAAAGCTAAGATTGTAGATGTGTCTGGGTGTACAGGGCTTATAGTATTTAGGAAAATATGACAGGCATTAAATGACCATCCTGGTGGGAAAGGTGGGGAATCTAACTGCAGAAACTTCCTAAACCTGCTAAAGTGCATTTGAGCAGTGTCTTAAAATTAGTAGTGCATCTTCCTGCACAGATTCTATTCTTTTTTGTAAAGAGATTTTACATCCTTACCATCTGAATTCAGGTCTAATGATCGCCTACGAGAAAGTGGAAAGGCATGGGACAGACTGAATTCCTGAAATGAAATACCCGAGATTATTAAACTATATTGCCATTAGTAGGTAGAGGTTTATTTGTTGAAAACTCATCATGTTTTTGCAAATCATAACAAATAGGGCACTTTTTAGCAGACTTTATAATAAAGGAGAGTAACACTGAAGTCAGTCCCTATACTACAGCATGTCCTTTGTACTGGTTTTTCTTCATTTTTTCAAAACATGAAGGATTGATTTTTGAGACACAAAAAGGATTCTCTTTAAGGATAGCCTCATAAGCTTTCACTACAATTTCTCAGTAGTTTGGGAAATGCTGAGTAGATTTGGCAATGCCAATCATCTATTGGCTAGGTGATGCTTGCTCTTGGAATGTTGGGGGAAAGTTGTAAATAGAAGTGCAAAGAAAAGCAACCTTCTGAGTCTCAATTGTTGTTATCAGCTTTCAATGCCAAGCAGGCTTTCAGGACCCTCATCCAATTTGCAGAGCAGGCCATAAGATTTAAATAATGAAGTCAAGTTAAACAGATGAGTTAAGAAAAACAGCAGTATTTATAAAGCACAGCTAAAATTTCCTCAGCTGTCTGGAATTATTTAAAATATGAAATTTAAAGAAACAAGAGGGGTTGGCCAGGTCTGTAGCTCTACAAGTCAGATGTTCTAAAAGTCCCATTCCATCTTGCCCTCTAGCTAGTCCTACTCCTCACTCACCTAGAGACATTTTCTCACTGGTCTTTTCTATATTCTGCACCTCACCTGCTCCCCCTGCCCCTCCCCCCACCCCATGTAGCACTTTGCTACAGAAAATGTGTACCTTTCTACCTTGGATATATATAGTTGCCATTTGAGAAAATTGAGAATAAGGGTAGAGGACTATTAAGACATCAAATTGCATAGGTTCAGGAAAACTGGCTGCCTTTTGCAGTTGTATAAAATCTGCATTTTAGTGCACTAGCAGACTCAAGTGATTCTTGGTAGAGAAACTGCTTATGGTATTTCTACAGCCCCTACATGCTCATATTTACTTTCAGGGCCCCTTGGACTCAAGATGCCAATTTCCTACATAGCTGGTAAACACCTTTATGAGAGTACATCCTACCTTGATCTTAATTGCTTCTTCTTTCTTCAAGTTTATTTCTCTTTGTGACTGTGGAATACTCCTGAGCAGTGCCATCCAAGTACAGCTTTCAGTGAGGATGGAGGTGTTCCCTACATTGTCCTGGTCGAGACATTAGCTGCCTGGGACTATTGAGCCCTTGAATTGTGGCTCATGTGACTGAGGGACTAAACCTTTACTTACACTAAATTTTAATTAACTTAAATGTAAATAGTCTTGTGGGACCACTGTTTTGGACAACTCTAATGTGGTAAGGAGCTTGTCCAGTAGCCAAGATGGGGAACCATGGTATGAATCACATGTCTTGAGACACGTCACAATGTAGTATCTGAGAAAGTTGACTCTGGAACCAGACTAGATGGGTCCAGACCCCATCTCCGCTTTTTTGAGCCATGAAATTGTGGTAGTTGCTTACCTCTGTCTGTGTCTCAGTTTCCTCATCTATAAATTGGGCATGCATGCTAAGTCACTTCAGTTGTGTCCAATGCTTTGTGACCCTATGAACTATGAACTATGAACTATGAATGCTTTGTGACTCATCAGGTCCCTCTGTCCATGGGACTCTCCAAGCAAGAATACTGGAGCAGATTGCCATTTCCTTCTCCAAGGCTATAAATTGGGACATAGTGACAAAAACAATCTCTACCTCATAGTGTTTGTGTAACAATTTATTGACTGATCCATCGAAATCCTTTAGAATAGTACCTGGCATACGGAAAGCCAGAGTTAAAAGAAGACAATAGCAATGGTCCAATAGTCCCAAGAATCTGCTTCTGGAACCAATGAAATATATTAGGAGAATTAAATAAAACATTGAACTGTTCGTAGATGCCCAGTCATGAGTTTTCATTCCTCCTTTTCTTATCTTTCAGTACTGGTAGTTAATTAATTTATATATTCTTCTAACAAATAAGACTGCTCTGTGCCAGTTTTGTCTTGGGGGTTGGAAAAATACAGTGAACAGAACATATTACCCATTCTTAAGTTCATAGTCAGGTGGGGGAGACCATGAAGACTGAATATAAATATAGCCCAACTTCTTCACTTCTCTCTGTACCACACTCCTTTGTCGTACGATGTTGCAGAAGCTCTTATCAAGAGGAATCTGCTTCCTCACTCTTAAATCTGGGCTAGCCATGTCACTTGATTTGACCAATGTCCTATGCTATGCTTAGTTGCTCTGTCATATCTGACTCTTTATGACCCCATGGGCTGTAGCCTGGCAGGCTCCTCTGTCCATGGGATTCTCCAGGAAAGAATACTGATTTGACAAATAGAATGTGGCAAAAGTGACCTCATTCCAGTTCTCAGCCTAGACCTCAAGAGGCCTTGTCTCTCCCTACCCCCTTTCTTTCTCAGATCCTGGCCCAGCTGCTTTGTGAACAAGTTCAAGCTAGCCTGCTAGAGGATGGAGACCACACACACATGGCTCAGATCCAAGACAGCCCAGTTAAGATCATCCTGGACCAGTTAGTGCCACAGAGCCAACCACAGATGCATATGCAAGCATACCTGGGCAAACTCGGGAAGTCATGTTTGAAGCCACTGAGTTTTAGGGGGTATCTGATATAGCCACAGTCCAATCACCATGGCAGCAATTACCATATAGTCATAAAGATAGGAAGGGGGAAAAGTAGAGGCAGTGCCGGTTTTCTCTTTTTGGGCTCCAAAATTGCTGCAGATGGTGACTGCAGCAAATGAAATTAGAAGATGCTTGCTCCTTGGAAGGAAAGCTATGACAAACCTAGACAGCAGATTAAAAAGCAATGACATCTTTGATCCATTTTGAGTTTATTTTTGTGTATGGTGTTAGAAAGTGTTCTAGTTTCATTCTTTTACAAGGGGCTGTCCAGTTTTCCCAGCACCACTTGTTAAAGAGGTTGTCTTTTCTCCATTGTATATTCTTGCCTCCTTTGTCAAAGATAAGGTGTCCATAGATGTGTGGATTCATCTCTGGGCTTTCTATTCTGTTCCATTGATCTATATTTCTGTCTTTGTGCCAGTACCATACTGTCTTGATGACTGTAGCTTTGTAGTACAGCCTAAAGTCAGGTAGGTTGATTCCTCCAGGTCCATTCTTCTTTCTCAAGATTGCTTTGGCTATACGAGGTTTTTTGTATTTCCATACAAACCGTGAAATTATTTGTTCTAATTCTCTGAAAAAGACCCCTGGTAGCTTGATAGGAATTGCATTGAATCTATAGATTGCTCTGGGTAGTATATTCATTTTCACTATACTGATTCTTCCAATCCACGAACATGGTATATTTCTCCATCTATTTGATGTCCTCTTTGATTTCTTTCATCAGTGTTTTATAGTTTTCTATATATAAGCCTTTTGTTTCTTTAGGTAGAAATACTCCTAAGTACTTTATTCTTTTTGTTTCGATGGTGAATGGAATTGTTTCCTTAATTTCTCTTTCTGTTTTCTCATTGTTAGTGTATAGGAATGCCAGAGATTTCTGTGTGTTGATTTTGTATCCTGAAACTTTACTATATTCACTGATTAGCTCTAGTAATTTTCTGGTAGAGTCTTTAGGGTTTTCAATGTAGAGGATCATGTCATCTGCAAACAGTGAGAGTTTTACTTCTTCTTTTCCAATCTGGATCCCTTTTATTTCTTTATTTGCTCTGATTGCTGTGGCCAAGACTTCCAAAACTATGTTGAATAGTAGTGGTGAGAGTGGGCGCCCTTGTCTTGTTCCTGAGTTCAGGGGAAATGCTTTCAGTTTTTCACCATTGAGGATAATGTTTGCTGTGGGTTTGTCATATATAGCTTTTATTATGTTGAGATATGTTCCTTCTATTCCTGCTTTTTGGAGGTTTTTTAATCATAAATGGATGTTGAATTTTGTCAAAGGCTTTCTCTGCATCTATTGAGATAATCATGTGGTTTTTATTTTTCAATTTGTTACTGTGGTGTATTACATTGATTGATTTGCAAATGTTGAAGAATCCTTGCATCCCTGGGATAAAGCCTACTTGATCATGATGTATGATCTTTTTAATGTGTTGTTGGATTCTATTTGTTAACTATAAAACTCCTAGAGGAAAACATAGGCAAAACATTCTCTGACATAAACCAAAGCAGGCTCCTCTATGACCCACCTCCCAGAATATTGGAAATAAAAGCACGAATAAACAAATGAGACCTAATTAAAATTAAAAGCTTCTGCACAACAAAGGAAACTATAAGCAAGGTGAAAAGGCAGCCTTCAGAATGGGAGAAAATAATAGCCAATGAAGCAATGGACAAACAATTAATCTCAAAAATATACAAGCAACTCCTGCAGCTCCATTCTAGAAAAATAAAAGAGCCAATCAAAAAGTGGGCCAAAGAACTTAACAGACGTTTCTCCAAAGAAGACATAAAAATGGCTAACAAACACATGAAAACACATGCTCAACATCACTCATTATCAGAGAAATGCAAATCAAAACTGCAATGAGGTACCACTTCACACCAGTCAGAATGGCTGCCATCCAAAAATCTACAAGCAATAAATGCTGGAGAGGATGTGGAGAAAAGGGAACCCTCTTACACTGTTGGTGGGAATGCAAACTAGTACAGCCACTATGGAGAACAGTGTGGAGATTCCTTAAAAAACTGAAAATAGAACTGCCATATGACCCAGCAATCCCACTGCTGGGCATACACACCGAGGAAACCAGAATTGAAAGAGCCACGTGTACCCCAATGTTCATCGCCGCATTGTTTACAATAGCCAGGATGTGGAAGCAACCTAGATGCCCATCAACTGACGAATGGATAAGAAAGCTGTGGTACATATACACAATGGAATATTACTCAGCATTAAAAAAAAAATTCATTTGAATCAGTTCTACTCAGGTGGACGGAACTGGAGCCTATTATCCAGAGTGAAGTAAGCCAGAAGCAAAAACAACAATACAGTATACTAACGCATATATATGGAATTTAGAGAGATGGTAACGAGAACCCTGCATGCGAGACAGCAAAAGGAACGCAGATGTATAGAACAGACTCGTGGACTCTGTGGAAGAGGGCAAGGGTGGGATGATATGGGAGAATGGCATTGAAACATGTGAATTATCATATGTGAAATCAATCGCCAGCCCAGGGTTGATGCTCGGGGCTGGTGCACCGAGATGTCCCAGGGGGAGGGAATCGGGAGGGAGGAGGGAGGGGGGTTCTGGAGGGGGAGCATATGTATACCTATGGCGGTTTCATGTCAATGTATGACAAAACCAACGCAATAAAGTAAAGAAAATTAAAAAAAAAAAAGCAATGACATCACTTTGCTGACAAAGCCCCGTTATAGTCAAAGGTATGCTTTTTCCAGTGGTCATGTATGGATGTGAGGTTTGGACCATAACAAGGGCTGAGCACCAAACAAGTGATGCTTTCAAATTTTGGTGCTAGAGAAGACTCTTGAGAGTCCTTTGAAATCAATACTTGAAGGAAATCAACCCTGAATATTTATTGGAAGGACTGATGCTGAAGCTGAAGCTCCATCTGATGTGAAGAGCCAACTCACTGGAGAAGAGGACAGCAGAGGAAGAGATGGTTAGTTTGATGGTGGCAGAGGAAGAGATGTTTAGATGATTAAATGGATTTGAACTTGGGCAGACTCAGGGAGGTGGTGGTGGACAGGGAGGCTTGTCATGCTGCAGTCCATGGGTTGCAAAGAGTCAGACACAACTTAGCAACTGAATAACAACCATATAGAGAGAAATACATGGTCTCCTAATGGAACATATCCCTCAACTGAGGCCTGAGAAGTAAAGATGAGTGTGGGAGATGTTTCAGACAGAGGAGACACCATTAGAGCTGCAGAAGAGAAAGCAAAACACATTTTTAATACTACCTGCTGGTAGGAATATAGAAATATATTCTTTTACTCAAGGAACTTCTTATACAGCTGTGTATTAGATACACACACATATAAGCTGTGTCTAGATACATACACATAAAAAGAAGTCAGTTCTACAGAGTGAGCTCCATTAACTGCTGAATTTGTTCAGACCGTGGTCCAAAAAGTGGGGAGAACACAGAGAAAGATCAGCGAGGACTGAAATAAAGAGCCAGGAAGACTTCTTAGAAGATAAGCTAACTGATGGGATGTAAGGAGTGACTAAGACATGGCTGGGAATGTGGGACAGAAGGAAATATTCCTGGAACCTTGGAGAATTTTGTCGGAGGGCCCGTTAAATGCCTACTGTGTGCTGAGCCCTGTGGAAGGAATCACAGGAGATGAGAGAAGAGCAGGAAGCACAACTGTGTCTTCATGAAATTGAGAGTTATGCTTGCCTTTGGGCTGCCGAGCTCCTCTTGAGTTATGTCTTGACTCTGGCACTTCATAAGCTTAGCTTGCATTCATTTCCATCTGCATTGTTGAGGATGCTGCTTTGTGGCAGGGCAAAAGGAGGACCATGAAATTGTAGATCAATGAGTGCAGTTTTAGCTGTTCTTCGTAGCAGCTAGGGGATTGGTTGCCCGTTTTGCCGGAAGATATCTCATGACCACTTTCCAGAGAGACCGAGAGTTCCACTTTTTAGTCCCCTAAAGTGTAGATTTCATGCTGAGCTGAAGATCTGAGCCCCGGGACATCGGCGCCTGTTGAGAGCTTTATCTTCTCTTCTTAAAACTTCTACTGAGCCTCCTTAGGATTTAGAGGCTTAGATGGTGTTTTCTTAGCCAAAAGTCTTTGTAAAATTTGATTATCAGAAATAAAATAAGAGCAACCCCCACCTCCTGAAAACAGTGCTTAAGAAAACCTTAGTTTGGAAGGAGGAGCAGCCCACACAGCCCTGGGATTAGCTCGAACTGGCAAGCCTGGGCTGAAGCAGGGACTTGCTCATTTGTGAGAGACACAGGGAAAGCTGTCATCAAAACTAAGCCCAGATATCCAGGGGCCTGTGCGGAGACGACGCATGCTGTCTCCTCTTCCAGTTTGCAGAGTCTTGGAGATGACGGGGTTGGGGGATGGGGTAGGCAGTGTTTGTAAAGGCTCCCGTGATCCCCGCCCCCGCCACCTCGGCTAGTGGACTCACTGTCTCCAAGCCTGCCTGCTCTTATCTAGGATTTCCTCGTGGGCTCTCGAAGACCTTCGAAAATAAACAAGGGAGAAAGTTTCCCAAGAGCATCCTGGTAATCTACTCTGACACTCAGGAGACAGCGGGCCATTGCTGGTCCCTCTCTGTCTCCTTTCACGGTCTAGCATTCTGAGATTCTTTTCCTTATTAGTTCAGGAGTGAGATTCTACACATGACTGTCCAGTTCTGTGGTCAGAGCGTTTGCTCTAGTCACGATTTTAGAGAACTGTTGTTTGAATGGAAGCAAACAGTTTATCAGTGGCTTCTGAAAACTCATTTCAAATGTGTTTAAGTATAGGGGGTAGTTCCTTGCTAAAAAAATTCCTGTGGACAACTGGTTAACTTATTGAATAGCCATTTGGAAAAAAATAGCTATTTATATCAGATAAAGGGGACTTTCTATAATATATAAAGAGTGCTTACGTATCAGTAAGGATAGGCCAAATACTCAGAGAAAAATGAACTAAAGATATCAGATAGTTCTCTAAGAAACACATTAACTAAATCTATCCTGCATTTATAAATAGCCCCTCAACCTTATAATAATAAAGATGTAGATTAGGTATACATATTGTAATAATAGAGGTACATATTAAAACTATAAGATAGTTTTCACATCCCAGATTAGCAAACATCTAAATGTTTGATTATTTAGTTCTTTGAAAAGGTGTGAAGAAAATGTAACTCTCATAAATCATTAATGGCCATATAAATTGGTACTTTGGGGGCACAGTTTGGTACTAGCTACTAAAATGGTAAGTCGTTTGACCCAGAATTCTACTTCTTGAAATTTATCCTACAGAAATACCCACCTATGAGCAAATTGTTAAATGCACAAAGTTATTTGTTGTGGCACTGTCTGTAAGTTCAAAAGATTGGAAATTATTCTAGATGTCCGTCAATAGGGGACTAGTTAGTATATTATATATATTAGTTATGCTAATCTATGTAGCAAATATATTATGCTACATCACAAGGTATTATGCAGTAGTTTAAAGGGATGAGGCAGATATTTATGCACTGCTATGGCATGCTATCCAAGATGTATTGCTGTGAAAAAAATTCAGGGTTCAGAAAAGTTTGTATTGTGAGCTATCATCAGTGTGAAAAAGGGAAATAATGCATTTGTTTGTATGTGCATAAAATACCTATGAATATACACAAGCAAAATGAAAGTAGCCTTTCTTCCAGAAGGGGGGACCTGGGTGCTTGGAAGACAAAAATGAGAGTGAGAAGTATATTTTACTGTATGTTCTTTTGCACTTTTATAATTTTGCACCACATATATGAATGTATTACCCATTAAACTCTAAGCCCTAATCAGAACTCTCAGATCAGGATTTGTTTTCTTTGAATTTTCATTCATCTGAAAATTTGGAATTATTTCCCATCAAGCCTACTTCTCAAAACCACAGCCAATCACTGTCTTCTCCCCTTTGCCTAGTCTAGTGCCTGGCAGAGAGAAGGGGCTCAAAAGTATTTGTTAGAAATATAAAGGAAAGCAAAGGATACATGAGATGCCTTCATGCAGAGGCTTGCCAGTCCCTCTGTGGGACTGATCATGTTTATGGGATTTCCAGGGGAATAATTTTACATAGAAATTGATTACTTTCCTTTTTATAGAAAAACTGAAGGAAAGAAATGGATCCCATTGGGAATGTGGCATTAGAAACCTGTCACTGTCCTGGCCACACAGTAACCACACATCCTTGGTTGCTGACTAAGTCTTTCTGAGAGGATGGAGAATGAGCAGAGAAATCTATATGCTTTGTCTTGACTGTGATACACTGGTAGTTTAATACCTGGCTTATTGTGTGAAAAAGCACACCCCGGTTTGTAGTGTTTGCCGATTTCCATGGTGTGAATTCTCTCATCACAGACACAATGTGACGTCTGTGAATGTGAACTTGGAAGGATGTGATGACAGTTGGCTCTCGTGACCCAGTAGAAGCCAAGTTCAGCACATCCCAGGTTATGACCAGGCAAGCTTCCCTTCCACAGTTAATGGCAGAGGCTTCAGAATGTAAGTGAACTCTTTGAAGGGTTGGGGTCTTAGAAATGTTTTGTAATCCTTCTAAGCTGGGTGGTTCTCAAAGAGTGATCTGTGAACATTCTTGGGCCATCCCCTCAAACCTATGGAATTAGAGCCTCTGGGGATGGGGCCTACCAGTCTAGATTTTAAAGAGCCCTGCCCGTGATTCTGGGGCATGCCAGAATTTGAGGCCCACTGATCTAAGCTTCTCTTTTCCCTGGAAAGGGCCAGGAGTATTTTTTTTTTAATTCAAGGCTATAGTAAGTATTAAACAGAATAATGATTATAAAGAATAAGGCATGGTAATGAAGGTGATTTTTCTGTGGCTCAACCAGGCATTAACTGAGTTGGAAGAATGCCTATTCCTTTTAGCATGTCTAAAGGCAAGAGATAGTCCAAGAAGACACAACTGTAGCTTTCTATACTGTTGGACCATGTGTAATTATATTTTTTTTAAAAAACTGAAGTATAGTTGATTATAATGTTGTGTTTCTGGTGTACAGCAGACTGATTCAGTTTTAGACATATATATGTATATATACATGTATATATACATATACTATATTTCTGATTCTTTTCCATTATCAATTATTACAAGATATTGAGTAGAGTACCCTGTGCTATACAGTTGGACCTTTTTGCTTCTATATATGTAGTAGTGTGTATCTGTTAATCGCAGGCTTCTAATTAATCCCTCTGCCCATTCTCCTTTGGTAAAGTTCAGTTCAGTCGCTCAGTCATGTCCGATTCTTTGCGACCCCATGAATCGCAGCACGCCAGGCCTCCCTGTCCATCACCAACTCTTGGAGTCCACCCAAACCCATGTTCATCGAGTCGGTGATACCATCCAGCCATCTCATGTCATCCCCTTCTCCTCCTGCCCCCAATCCTCCCCAGCATCAGGGTCTTTTCCAATGAGTCAACTCTTTGCATGAGATGGCCAAAGTGTGAGAGTTTCAGCTTCAACATCAGTCCTTCCAGTGAATAGCCAGGACTGATCTCCTTTAGGATGGACTGGTTGGATCTTCTTGCAGTGCAAGGGATTCTCGAGTCTTCTCCAACACCACAGCTCAAAAGCATCAATTCTTCAGTGCTCAGCTTTCTTCACAGCCCAACTCTCACATCCATACATGACTACTGGAAAAACCAGTAGCCTTGACTAGATGGACCTTTGTTGGCAAAGTAATGTCTCTGCTTTTCAATATGATATCTAGGTTGGTCATAACTTTCCCTCCAAGGAGTAACCATCTTTTAATTTCATGGCTGCAGTCACCATCTGCAGTGATTTTGGGGCCCCCTCAAATAAAGTCTTTCACTGTTTCCATTGTTTTCCCATCTATTTCCCATGAAGTGATGGGACCAGATGCCATGATCTTCGCTTTCTTAATGTTGAGCTTTAAGTCAACTTTTTCACTCTCCTCTTTCACTTTTATCAAGAGGCTTTTTAGTTCCTCTTCACTTTCTGACATAAGGGTGGTGTCATCTGCATATCTGAGGTTATTGATGTTTCTCCCAGCAGTCTTGATTCCAGCTTGTGCTCCTTCCAGCCTGGCATTTCTCATGATGTACTCTGCATATGAGGTAAATAAGCAGGGTGACAATATGCAGCCTTGACGTACTCCTTTTCCTATTTGGAACCAGTCTGTTGTTCCATGTCCAGTTCTAACTGTTGCTTCCTGACCTGCATACAGGTTTCTCAAGAGACAAGTCAGGTGGTCTGGTATTCCCATCTCTTTTAGAATTTTCCATCCATAGTTTATTGTGATCCACATAGTCAAAGGCTTTGGCATAGTCAATAAAGCAGAAGTAGATGTTTTTCTGGAACCCTCTTGTCTTTTCGGTGATCCAGCAGATGTTACCAATTTGATCTCTGGTTCCTCTGCCTTTTCTAAAATCAGCTTGAACACTGAAAGTTCACAGTTCATGTGAACTTCATTGCTGAAGCCTGGCTTGGAGAATTTTGAGCATTACTTTACTAGCATGTAAGATGAGTGCAATTGTGGGGTAGTTCAAGCATTCTTTGGCATTGCCTTTCTTTAGGATTGGAATGAAAAGTGACCTTATCCAGTCCTGTGGAAGAGCAGACAATAAGCTAAGAAATATATCCAGCAAATATTAGCTTGTGATAAGTACTACACAAACTATATGTTGCAGGATTGGAATCCAGAAGGACTGGAGAGCTACATTAGACTGTATGGTCAGGGAAGTCTTCTCCCTGACACTGACTTGAAGGGCAATAATGAGTTGATTGTTCAGAGTAGTAAGAGAAGATGGTTTCAGGCAGAGAGAATGGCTAATGTAAATGTGCTGAGGTAAGAAGAAAGCTGGGAAATGCAACATGCAGACAAGAAGCTGGTACTGGCATGGAGAGCACCAGGGACAATGGTAGGAAAGGAGTCCAGAAATAAAGATGGGAAGGTGGGTACAGGCTAGACTCTTCAAAGCCACAGTAAGCTCTTCGAAGAAATTTAGATTTCATTATAAGTCTCAAGAGAAGCCAATGGTGAGTTTATACAGGGGAGTGAAATGAATTATATATACTTAAAAAGATCATTCCAACTGCTTTTGAAGAATTGATGGTAGAAGAACAAAAGTGGAAGTAGAGAGACCAATTAAGTAGTTCATTTTAAAGATAATGTTGTCTTGGAACCAGGTGGTAGAACAGAAGAAGCAGATGTAAACACGTTCAGAAAGAGATGTAATGGATTCAGGAAATGTTTTGGAGGCAAACTCAGCAGGCCATGTTGACAGATTGGATGCTGGCCATGAGAGGAAGGGAGACAAGGATGGGTCCTGTATTTCTGACTTGAGCCTCTGGGCAGATGGTTAGTACTTACTGAGACAGGAAAGACCAAGGGATTTTGTGTATCCCAAAAAGAGGGAAGCAAATGAAAGACAAGGCATAAGGAGTGAAAAGAAATAAAAGGAACATGCCACATGTACAAAATAAAATGTAGAAAATGTAAAATTAGGATACAGTGGCATAAACAAGAGTTTAATTCTATTGGCTTGGAAAGTGGATGCATAATAATATGAAATATATTGGAGTTTGAAAGGCCCATTGAAAGGAATTTGGTCTGATAAGCATTTCTCAGAGAATGGCAAATATAAATTTATTCTTCTAGTTCTTCTCAGAGGAAGTTGTGTCTGGGGGTGTTTAGGTTCTGGAATCTTGGAAGGACTGAGGGTTTACTTACTTTAGAATTATAAGGTTTTTCCCCCACCCCCTTCAAATCTAGTCATCAAAGCCCTAAGTACTAGGAGTAAAGTTCTTTTCAAATGGAGATATTTTCTGAGTGATATACTTTGAAAGTCTCAATAGATGGGTAGAAAAAAAAGCAAAGTCTCAGCTTTTTCCATTGGCCCAACTTCTTTTGGGGGCCATAAGAGGCAGGAGCTAGCATTCTGTTTCCATCATATTCAATAGTAAAAAGTCATGAAGCAAATGTAGCATTTCTTCTTCAAAGATTTAAAATTAGGAAAAATATTTTGGGGTTGGAAACTTGGGAGCAATGTGCTGTGCTGATCTGTCTGTCCAAGACCAAAAATTCCAGTGAGCTTAGAAGAAAACACAACAGAATCCCTCCTGCAGCTTTGTTCTGGGTTAACGGCTCTTCCTTCAAGGCAGACTTGATTCTTCCCAGTTAAGCCTCCTCCTATTTTAGATTTTTTTAAAATAATCTCAAAGTTTAAGGAAGAAAGATAGTATAGAGGCGGTTGAGATGTTGAGTTTTTTCCACAGTCTTGCTGCTGTGTTCCTGAGAGCAGCTCCCAGGAAGCCAAGGGAAGAAGTGCGGATTCTCAGAGCCATTTGAGATCATTTAGTGGTCATCCAGCTGCGATCAGGACCTTCCAGTCAGGAATCTCTCTTCCTTTTACGTCTCTCATGGCATAAAGGACAAGATCTTGGTGCAGTCAAAAGGAGGTTATGGGTCCTCGTCAAGAGTTTTAATTGTGCTAACATTTCTAGTCACCTGTGAACTTATCCAGGTGAGTATTAGTTTGAAAATGTAATGGAATCAGCCAGTCTCTAGCATCAGGAAATTATGCCCAATTCCAATACAGTTGAGATGACTCGAGGGAAAAGCATTCTTTCCTTCTGTAAGAAATTAACAGAATGGCATTGAAACATGTTAATTATCATATGTGTAATCAATCGCCAGCCTAGGATTGATGCTCGGGGCTGGTGCATCGAGATTTCCCAGGGGGAGGGAGGAGGGAGGGAGGAGGGAGAGGGGTTCTGGAGGGGGAGCATATGTAAACCCATGGTGATATCATGTCATTGTATGGCAAAACTAATAAAAAAAAAAAGAAATTAACTGATTAAATGTTGAGTGTGCTGGGTCTTCATTGCTGTGTTCAGGCTTTCTCTTGTTGTGGTTAGTGGGGGCTTCTCTTGTTGTGTATCTCGGGCTCGAGGCTCTCTGCCTTGGGAATTTGCAGCTCACAGGCTCTGGAGCTCAGGTTCAGGAGTTGAGGCACGTGGGCTCAGTTGTCCCACAGCATGGGACCTTCCTGCCCCAAGGGTTGAACCCATATCCCCAGCTTTGGTGGACAGATTCTTAACTACTGGATCACTAGGGAAGTCCAAGCATTATTTCTTGATATCTGCTGTGCTCCTTACACTGGACATGTTATGTATGTACTGGATTTATTTTTCGCTTCAGCGCCTGAACATTACAGTTCCCATTTCAGTTCCATGCGAGAGCAGCCCTGCCTAGCTAGATCTGAGGTACGGATACATCAGGCAGAAGTTGGGTGGCATCTCTTTCTCTAGTTTACTATGTGTACTGACTGATTTTCATGAGATTCTAGAAATTTCCTACAGGAGGAAAATAACTTGAAATGGACTTAGCACAGGAAGGGTTACGACAGAATCCAAGATTCAAGGAGGGACTCTGAGATCCCAATGAGAAGTGCTTTCAGTTATAGGAGACAGCATAGTGGTGCTGAGTCTACAATAAAGTCACATTGGTGTTCATTCTGGGTTTAGTACTGAGGCTGGCACATGGCATTCTGATAGCGGTGTGAGCCCTTGGAAGAAAATGGGCGATGTTTTCAAACTAGAACTCTAGCTGACTGTCCAACAGAACTTTTTGTGATGATAAAAATGTTCTAGGCATGTTCTGTACAATAGTATTCTCTGGTCAAATGGGGCTATTGAGCATTTGAAATGAGGCTAATGTGCTAAGAAACTCAAGTATAGTTAAAGGGCCACATATGTCTAGTGGTCAGAACAACTGACTTCTTTAGTATCTACAGTGTTATAGAATCCCTATAATTAAGCATAGCTTTGTAAAGCCTAGTTAGAGACATGGAAGGGGGGGGTGGGGACAAAGGGTGGTGAGTATGGAGTGAGAGATAGCAGAGGTTACAGTCCAAATCAGTTAGAGCCTGATAAGAATCAGCCTATGTACTGAACTTCTTGTATAAGCAGGAGGTGTTTTAGAGCTGGCCAAATATTTGCATAAATGACCACATTTGGACCCACATGGCAGTGAGGTTTAGGTTATAGTCAGAAGGGGCAATTGAACTCTTTGCTCTGCAGGGTGTTCAGAACCTGTTGTAGTCCTTAGCACATTGCATGTCTTCAGTACGTATTTGTTTTAAATGAATACAAGGATACATGGGATATAAATTCACTTGAGATCATTGTCTCAGTTAGCTGTTGCCATAGTAACGCTGCATAACAAACTGCCTGCAAAACTCAGTGACTGAAAACAGGGTTCATTTATTCTTGCTCATAGGTCAGGAGATTAGCTGCAGTGGCCAGTATCATGTGGATTCATCTAGGGGCACAAGAATCTCTCTTCATGGAGATGGCAACAGCACACGACTTCTTTAGGTGAGTGTTCGGAACTATCACGTAGTCACTTCCATCCACATTCCCTTGGCCAAGGCATGTCTCCTCACTAAGCCCCAAATTAAAGGCTGGGGAGAACTATGATGTTCCATAGCAAAAAATATGGTACAGGGAAGGGTAAAACACTGAGACTCCAAATCTGGTCTGCCTTAATCATGGGAGGAGCCAGGGGTTCATACACAGTTTTGTGCAGCTCTATAGTCTGCGCTTCTGCCTCTGCTCTAAATGCTTCTCGTACAATAAAAGACAGTTCTACCATCCATGTGACTCCTAATCTCCAGGGTGGATATTATATTTCCATCCTTTAAAAATCTGATATTCTGCTTCTAAAAATTTTGTTATTTATCTCATTGAATGATTGTAATTTTTGTGGTACTGGACTGCAGTCAATCCACATGATTTGGCTCCGTCATAGAGTTGGAGGTGTAGTCTTAAGGAGGTTCAAAGAATCTGTTAGTCTGCACATATTTTTGCTTTAATCATGGACTGTCTCAGTTTCTGAGGGCCCAGAATGCTGCTGCCAATGGCTGAAGCACAGGAGGGTGGAATTTGCAGTCCTGGTACTCTGGGTTTGGTTTTCAACTCTGACTGAGGTTCTGTGCTGCTGTTAGAATCTACCATTGCCTTTAAAAATTTTCATTTACTTAAAAAATGCATGCAGCAGAATTCTCTCTTTCTGGTGTATTAGTTCAGTTCAGTTGCTCAGTCATGTCCGACTCTTAGCGACCCCATGAATTGCAGCACACCGGGCTGTCCTGTCCATCACGAACTCCCGGAGTCTACCCAAACCCATGTCCATTGAGTTGGTGATGCCATCCAGCCATCTCATTCTCTGTCGTCCCCTTCTTCTCCTGCCCCCAATTCTTCCCAGCATCAGGGTCTTTTCCAATGAATCAACTCTTTTCATGAGGTGGCCAAAGTATTGGAGTTTCAGCTTCAATATCAGTCCTTCCAATGAACACCCAGGACTGATCTCCTTTACTATGGACTGGTTGGATCTTCTTGCAGTACAAGGGACTCTCAAGAGTCTTCTCCAACACCACAGTTCAAAAGCATCAATTCTTCAGTGCTCAGCTTTCTTCACTGTCCAACTCTCACATCCATACATGACTACTGGAAACACCGTAGCCTTGACTAGACGGACTTTTGTTGGCAAAGTAATGTCTTTGCTTTTCAATATGCTATCTAGGTTGATCATAACTTTCCTTCCAAAGAGTAAGCATCTTTTAATTTCAGTTGCTCAGATGGCTGCAATTACCATCTGCAGTGATTTTGGATACCAGAAAAATAAAGTCTGACATTGTTTCTACTGTTTCCCCATCTACTTGCCATGAAGTGATGGGACCAGATGCCATGATCTTAGTTTCCTGAATGTTGAATTTTAAGCCAACTTTTTCACTTTCCTCTTTCAGTTTGATCAAGAGGCTGTTTAGTGCTTCTCCACTTTCTGCCATAACGATGGTGTCATCTGCATATCTGAGGTTATTGATATTTATTCCAGCAATCTTGATTCCAGCTTGTGCTTCCTCCAGCCCAGCATTTCTCATGATGTACACTGTATATAAATTAAATAAGCAGGGTGACATACTCTGCAAGTATACAGCCTTGACATACTCCTTTTCCTATTTGGAACCAGCCTGTTGTTCCATGTCCGGTTCTGACTGTTGCTTCCTGACCTGCATACAGATTTCTCAAGAGACAGGTCAGATGGGCTGATATTCCCATCTCTTTCAGATTTTTCCACAGTCTATTGTGATCCACATAGTCAAAGGCTTTGGCCTAGTCAATAAAGCAGAAGTAGATGTTTTTCTGGAACTCTCTTGCTTTTTTGATGATCCAGTGGAATTTGGCAATTTGATCTCTGGTTCCTCTGCCTTTTCTAAAACCAGCTTGAACACCTGGACATTCTCAGTTCACATATTGCTGAAGCCTGGCTTGGAGAGTTTTGAGCACTACTTTACTAGTGTGTGAGATGAGTGCAATTTTGTGGTAGTTTGAGGATTCTTTGGGATTGCCTTTCTTAGGAATTGGAATGAACACTGACCTTTTCCAGTCCTGTGGCCACTGCTGAGTTTTCCAAATTTGCTGGCATATTGAGAACAGCACTTTCACAGCATCATCTTTCAGGATTTGAAAAAGCTCAGCTGGAATTCCATCACCTCCACTAGCTTTGTTTGTAGTGATGCTTTCTAAGGCCCACTTGACTTCGCATTCCAGAATGTCTGGCTCTAGGTGAGTGATCACACCATCGTGAGTGGGTCGTGAAGATCTTTTCTGCACAGTTCCTCTGTGTATTCTTGCCCTCTCTCCTGGTGTATAATTTTTTTTAATTTGACAAATGTGCACAGTGATGTACCTTCCCTGGTGGCTTCCTTGGTGCCTCAGTTGGTAAAGAATCCACCTGCAATGCAGGAGATCTGAGTTCAATTCCTGAAGATTCCCTGGAGGAGGGCATGGCAACCCACTTCTGTATTCTTGCATGGAGGATCCCCATGGACAGAGGAACCTGATGGGCTGCAGTCCATGGGGTGCAAAGAGTTGGACACAACTGAGCAGTTAAGCACAGCACGGCACACAATCATGTAACTACCAATGCAATCAAAATATTTCCATCAGCAGTAAAATTTCCTTGTGCTGCCTCACACATCCAGTCTTTTCTAGAATGTCATGTAAATGGAATCATATCATGTGGCCTTTTGAGTCTGGCTTCTTTTACTTAGCATGATGCATTTAAATCTCACCTACATTGTTATGCATATCCTAGTTCCTTCCTTTCTGTTTCTGAGTAGGATTCCTTTGTGTGAATGTCTGACACTTTATTTATTCATTCTGTGGTTGAGGGACATTTGACAGTTTGTTTCTTGTTTTTAATAATTATGAAAAAGCTGTTATAAATATTGGCATATAGGTTCTGGTGTGACTGTAAGTATTCAGTTCTCTTGGATAAATACTTAGGCAGTAGAATTGCTGGATTGTATGTTAAGAGTATGTTTTAGTATTCCAACTCCTCACTGCAATATTGAAACTCAGACCAACCTTATGAAATAGTCAAATTGTTTTCCAAAGTGGCTGCACCATCTTAGATTCCTAGCAACAGTATATAAGAGTTCCTACTGTGACTTTTTAATTTCTCTATTTTCTCTTTTGTCACTTATTCCTTATACGAATGTGTAAGCTCAGACCTCATGTCTTTCCTTAAATTGAGTTTATCACCTTCCCTAGATTTTAAAAGAGAGAGTTGCCTAGATCAGACCTGTTTTGGAATAACGTACATAACTGTTCACCATATGGTACAACAGGTGAGAATATTAGAGTTCAAGGGCATGAAATTAGAATATAATTTGCTTTTAGTGCCCTGAGCATCCAAGGGTCATTTTCTTCTTGACCCTTGATGACTTCAATACAAAATTAAGGTGCTGATCTAGAAAATATGTGTAGTTTCTATAAAGCCAAGTCAGTGATTTCTGGTTTCTTAGCCTTAGCTGCTTATAAAATTTTGAGCCATAACCCTACCATTATATTTGATATTTATCAAGCTGAATTCCTGACTTTGGCCTTTACCATTTCAACATATGCTGGCCTAACTTTCAGCTACCAGCACTGTCTTTATTTCATCTAAGAACATGCTCCTGCCATCGAAGGCCACTCTGTTCATTCACATGGCAGGTTGGAGTCCCATGGAATGAACACCGCCAGCAGCAGTTGTCAATCTCTGAAGGACAGAGGAAATAGAATGAATTTGTATAAACGCTCCATTTCCCTTACCCTCTTGGATGGGTAACTCTGTGGTCTGTGGCTGTATCCAGACTCCAGGGGTTCCTTAGTAGGTTTAAGTTCCAGATGCCCACAGTAGGAATTTGCTTAGAGTACAAACTTTATTGGCTGTCTTCCTTCCCTGTTTGGCTTCCCCACACTCTTGTTGGTGTACCTCTGCTTTCTAAATCAACCACTTGAAATCAGTCCTGGACTTTGTATCAGTTTTGGGGAAAAGCCACATCAAGACTGGCTTATTCCTGATTCCTCTCCTCAACTCCCTTTTGTTGGCTGCCTGTGTTCCTGACCTCCATGTGTTCTATTCTCCATTAACTGGGTCTATGCAAACTTTTATCTAGTTCTCTAGGTCCTGACATATTCTACGTATCTCTGCTGTCCCACGGCCCATGAACACGATGTAGCATTTGCTGTGGTGGAAAGGTTATGGCTGTAGGAGACACGTCTGTGTGAAGTTGGACGAGTGACTTAAACTTCTTCAAATATTAGTTATGATGCCTGTAAAATGAGGTTACTGGCTCGTATCATGAAGATGATTTAGAACCTTAGTGTTCCTTTGAGTAATTAGTGGATTAGATATAGGTCAGCAGCATAAGTTCTCTTGTTTCTTTTTGTCTAATCACTTAGAGATCAAGTCTTATTTCTTTCATGGCTGACCACTTTTCAAGAGTACACATCAAGGTTTCTGATTTTTGTCTATGGCATTTGGTTTTTCATTGATCTGGTGATGTTATATGATATATTTGTGCCATAGTTCTTAGTAAAACTATGTTCTTATTAGTAGAACTAAGAAATAGTTCTTACTATTTCAGTAAAAGATATAAGTTCTTTTAGTGTTTCAAATTAGGAATTTAGGCAAAAATTATAGTTTCGTAAGTGAATAGTGAGGTTGAGTGAAAAGAAAGTGTGATACAGAAACAACTGCCTTGTCTTTGCTTTGAATTCCAAGCATAATGAAAAAGAGAAGACTCAGAGCAAAACAGAACCTTAGAATCAGAAACAACATGAAGAATTACCTGGTGGTAATAATAATAATAGCGAATGTTTATCGAATACTGGGAATGTGTGCCTTGTAGTGTTCTAGTTGCTTCTTAGATGCTCCCTCCACAACAACCTTCATTATCATCATGACCTAGTTCTTCACCTAAGCATCAGTTTGCATTAGCTTCCTATTATGCCTAACTTTAGGCTTGTTTTCAAGGAAGAAAAGTTCAAAAGGTCCAAATGGAAGCAGAAGTCCAATATTCTGCAGGGAGAAATGAAGAACTACAAAAACAATAAGTATGTGGGTAAACATACAATTTATTTTTTCTATTTTTTAATTTTTTAAAATAATAAGTGAATATAAAAATACAATAGTCTATTTCAAGCAAAATAAGCAATATATTTTGGGGCTTACAACATAATAACAATAACATGAAGATGGGTTTAAAATAGCCAAGACATGAAGCCACTTAAATGTCCATTACCAGAGGAATTGATATGTGGTACATATATACAATGGAATACTACTCAGCCATTAAAAAGAATGAAATAATGCCATTTGCAGCAACGTGGATGGACCTAGAGGTTGTCATGCTGAGTGAAGTAAGTCAGAGCAGGAGAAATGTCATATGACATTCCTTATATATAGCATCTAAAAAGAAATGATACAAATTAACTTATTTACAAAACAAAACAGACTTACAGATTTAGAGAACAGGCTATGGTTGCCAGGGGGAGGAATAGGGGGAAGAGAGTTAAGCAGTTTGGTACTGACATGTACTCATTGCTGTATTTAAAATGTGATGCGATCTACTATTATTGTGTTAGTCCCTCAGTTGTATCCACTCTTTGCTACCCCATGGACTGTAGCCCTCCAGGCTCCTCTGTCTCTGGAATTCTCCAGGCAAGAATAATGGTGTGGGGTTGCCATTCCCTTCTCCAGGAGATCTTCCCCAAACAGGGATTGAACCTGCATCTCTTGCGTCTCCTGCATTTGGCAGGCAGGCTCTTTACCAGCTGAGCCACCATTAATTCATGGTAATTGTGTTGAGAATGCATATTATGATCTTTAGAATAGCCACTAATAAAAGTAACCAAAGAGATATAGTTTAAAAGATATTAGTGTAGATAAAAAGAATACTAAAAGATAATTGATCAATTCAAATGAAGACAGGAAAGTAGAAACAAAGGAACAACAGCAGAAAAGTGGAACAAGCAGAAAACAAACAGTGAGAGTGTAGAGTTAACTCCAGCCATGTCAATAATTGCATTAAATGTTAGTGGACTAAACACTCAGATTAAGAGGCAGAGATTGTCCAATTGGGTGAAAAAATAAAAGTCACCGATGTTTTCCTTAGATGAAGGATATATTTTCAATAGAAAGACAGGAAATTTAAAAGTAGTAGATTGTTGTTATTCAGTGGCTCAGTCTTATACAACTCTTTGCGACCCGGACTATAGCACGCTAGGCTTCCCTGTCCTTCACCATCTCCCAGAGCTTGCTCAGACTCATGTTCTTTGAGTTGGTGATGACATCCAACCATCTTGTCCTCTGTTGTCCCCTTCTCCTCCTGCCTTCAATCTTTCCCAGCATCATAGTCTTTTGTAATGAATTGGCTGTTTGTGTCAGGTGGCCAAAGCATTAGAGCTTCAGCTTTAGCATCAGTCCTTCCAATTAATATGCATGGTTGAATTCCTTTAGGATTGACTTGTTTGATCTCCTTGCAGTTATATAATAAAAACAAGGGACTCTCAAGAGTTTGCTTCAACAGCACAGTTCAAAAGCATCCATTCTTTGGCACACTCAGCCTTCTTTATGGTCTAATTCTCACATCCATACATGACTACTGGAAAACCACTGTTTTGACTATATGGAAAAGCAACTGATGGGAGAAGACATATCAGGGACTGAACCATAAAAATTGAGGAACTCTGCATTATGTGAAACAGGAACCATAGGGAATCTACATAGATGTCCAAAACCTTAACAGAGAAGGAGGCAACACAAGAAGAGTGACTTCTTGGTGCAAGGAAGTGCCAGCTGATGGTGGATGCTAAAAACATTTCCTTAGATATCTGACAAGTTGGGCAAACAAAGAATGTTTTTTCGTTTGTAGAAAATTGACAATATAAAGCCACATTTAGTGGTGCAAAAACTGTGATTTCTCTGCCACCTCCTCCAGGATAGCTCTTCAGTATCACCCAGTATCTGAGCTGTGATCACTTGATTTGGGTACCTACTTCCTTTACTGGTTGGAGTTTGGTGATGGATTTAGCTGGATGCCATCTTTTTCCTAGTTCAGTATGTCTTCTTTTCCTGTTGGCCCCTTGACAGTGACTTTTGCTAAGCAAACCATGACAGAATGTAAGAAGGAGAAATGAAGTGCCAGCATGTTTATTGCTTCAGTTGTGATGGTGGACCAAAGGGTGTAAAAATGAAAGAGATGCTGCTGTGGTTTTGTTTCCTCTCCATTGCTGTGAGGCCATCATTTGACAAAAAGTAAGCTTTCTAAGTGATGAGTTCCTTCCTACTCATGCAGCAACGTGCAGTACATGTCTGGCTCTCTGTGCAAGAAAAAAGCCTGGAACATTCCCTCTTTCTTTGTGACCTCCTGCTAAGACTCTTGCTTAACATCCTTCCAAAAGGTCCCTTAGCTGGGCAGTCTCAGAGATGTAATTTCATTGACGAAATTCATGGTTTCAGTCCTTTGTGTGAAATAAATTTCAGGTACACTGGGGTTTGTCTAAAATTTTGATACAAAGTTAGACTTGGCTAGGGAGAAACTCTCTGAGGTGGGTGGTTGTTTTTCTGGGAGTGACTTTAATTAACCTGTCTACTGTATGCCTGCACACTGGGAAGGCCCTTGAAGGTGGCATTTTCCTCCTGCTGTTCAAAGGGAATGAAAGTGACAGTTGAGTTTATTCTCAGCATTGTTAATTTGGTTGATATTGGGGCCTTTCCAAAGAAACCACTAAAGCTATCATAGAAGATGAAGGGCAACACATTAGCGAAGCATTCTGGAACATTTGGCTCTTGTGGTGGCCTGCAAAAAAAAGGAAAAAGAAAAGGATGAATTCATTATCTCCAAATAGTGGAAAATATTATAAATGGCAGTAAATGAAGTAAATGGGAGTTTCCACTGTAATGTACAATTCTTTAAGCCAGCCACCCAGAAAGAACCCAGCTTGGTTTGCTGGGTGGGGAGTCTGAGTTAAAATGCAGGAGACTGTTCTTGGGCTCCAATTGCCATTTGGGAGTAAGGCTTTTCCCCTGCTGCTGTGGATCTTCTGGTTTATTGCCGATCTGGACTGTGTGTCTTGCAGCCTGCTGAACTGAATCCAAATGAAGCTCTCACCTCTTCAACTTAGATCTGACCTTAGGGTGTTGTTTTCCTGCCTGACTCAGTCTCCAGAGGAAAAGCAAATAAGACACTAACTTCTTTTTGTGCATGAGGAAATGGTTTCTCTTTGCTTTTGGATGGCTCTCCTGCTCCGGCTGCCTTTGCTGGCCCATGGAACAAAAGCCGTGGCTGTGTCTCCTTGTCAGGAGGATGCATTGCTGAGCGTGTCTGCTCAGGCCTGGGCGATGATGCTTCCCTGTGGAACCCCCTGCTATCCTGGGAGCTGAACCTGTGGGTTGACAGCTTTCCCACAGAGAACCAGGAGGACACTTCCATCATTGCCACCACCATTACCTCCCTCTCCTACTGCCAAGATCTATGAAGGGAATCCCTACCTTCACCTAAATGAAAAAGTTACCACTAGACCAGCGTGGAGACAAGGTCCATCTGATGGTGTCTCTTCTGTTCTGTCTAATAAAGCAACTCATCCACAGCATAACCTCTTCTCAGTCTTTCCTTAACTAATTTTTGTGATTTGGGGAAAATTGTGAAATATATACAAGAAATTATGAAATATAGACTCTTGTTACCTGATACTTACTATGGAATTCAGAAAATGAAACAACTGTGTCTCTTTAAATTCTAAAATAAACTCATCTCTATGGTTTTATTTTCTACTTTTTATCCTGACTACAAACTATCTTGTACTAAGCAAAAACATCTCTGAAGTTTGGTCTATGAAAATTTGCTGGCCTGTGGAAATTGAGGGGTGCTGATGCCAAATTCAATTCTGCAAGTATTGTTGAGAACTCACTATTTGCGAGTCCAAAAGAAATATGAGTCATAGCTTCAGACCTTAATGCGCATAAATTCTACATGAAAAGAAAAGCATATATGGTACACCTGATCTGTATTACCTCCCATTTGTTGTGTGTGGATGCATCAATTCATACACACATACCCCCCTGCCACACACAAATATATATGCGTTCATTCACACAATACTTATATGCATGTACTTACAGATACATATGTACCCACCACATATATACAGACAGAATATAAACGCTATCACAGAGACACATATATACACGCATACATACACCTACATTTACCTAGCACTAGTGCGTAGCCACCCAGTCATGTCCGACTCTTTGTGACCCATTGGACTGCAGCCCGCCAGACTTCTCTGTTCGTGGGGTTCTTCAGGCAGGAATACTGGAGTGGTTGCTGTTACTTTCTCCAGGGGGTCTTCCTGACTCAGGGATTGAATCCGTGTCCCCTGAGTCTCCTGCATTACAGGCAGACTCTTCGCTGTCTAAACCACCAGGGAAGCCCCAGATTGTAACCCAGTGTTGCTCAGTTGTGTCTGACTCTTTGTGACCCCAGGGACTGTAGCCCTCCAGGCTCCTTTGTCCATGGAATTCTCAAGGCAAGAAGCTGAAGTGGGAAGTCATTTCCTTCTCCAGGAGATATTCCCCAGGGATCAAACCCAGGCCTCCTGCTTTGCAGGCGGTTTCTTTACTGTCTGAGCTACCAGGGAAGGCCTGTATACACCTACATACAACAAACATACTCTCTCACACACATTCTCATGCATACTTATTCTCTCACATATATACAGACACACATACATATTTTCACATGCATATACCCACTCCCACACAAATGCACACATTCATACACATATACATGTACATATGCACTCACACAATCACAATCACACAGATACATGTTTACACATTCATATACACACAAATACACTCACTTGTAAATTTTGGTCAATTAATTAGTTAGAATCTTAAGCCTATATTAATTGTCATGTGTCCTCATTTTAAAAAGTAATTTTGATATAGATACTACTAGCATTAAAAGGGTGTTGAGTTTTGAAAAAAAAATATACATATATAATCATATTAAGGGACTCTGTGTTTTTACTTTGCCAAAGGGTATTTTTTTCTAAGAAATATGAAAACTACCTGAAAGTATAATGAATAATAACACAAAGAATATATCCACTAGTCAGAACTGAGGATTGGAGATGTCTTCCTCTCTTTGCAGTATCCTAATTTAAATGAAGGAAATAAAGCACACAGAGAAAGCTGGTATTCTCTTTGTCCTCCATCTGTAGTTTGCTCCTTGTGCCCCACAATCAGAAGAGAATGTAGATTGAACACATATTTTCTGCTCCATTTTAATACACTTACATATACATGTATGTTTCAATGAATCATATATAATGTTCATTGTTGTGTTTGGAAATAGGGCATAAATGTCAAAGTGTGTATCATCTGAAACTGTCTTTTTTCCACTCAGCATTTTGTATGGAGCTCTAGTTATATGGCTGAATAGGGAGAACTACATTATTTTAACAGTTACATAGTATTGTAGTATATAAATATACCAAATGTGAGTTATTTGTTCTCTTATTGAAGTAATTTAGACTTCCAACCTATTTAAAAGAGGCCTTGTGATGGAAATAATCAAAAATGTCTGTATAGAAACCTGTGCAAAAATCTCTCTAGACTATATTCTATATATTCTCTAGAATATATAGAATTTTTCAGTCACAGTACATAGGTTTTCAATTTTATTAAATACTGCCAAATTGTTTTTCTTCAAAATGATTTGACCAATTTAAACTCCCACAAGGAGTGTATGAAAAGTTCTATTTCTCACCCTCTTTGCCATCTTTTTTATAGTTGCAAATGTTTAAACATTAGCCTATATGGGTATGTGAGGTGGTATTATATTGTTGTTCAGTTTTTAGGTTCTAAGGAGTTTTTTAAAAATGGAAATAAATGCTTCTGTTCAGTGCCTTTTCTGACTATATTGAGGTTTTCTCGTTATACATTTGCATTTTAAATTAATGTTAGTTAACTGACTTTTCATAATTGAATTATTATATGATTCCCATAGATCATTTTTTATTATTTATTTAATGCATTGCCAAATTTCATGTAATATTTAATTTATGAGTATTATATCAATATTTATAAATAAATTTGTAGTATAATTTTTTCTTAGGCTATTTTTCTGACTTTGGTATCAGTTTTATATTCTCTTCATTAAAAAATTATGAAATACACTTTCTTTAGATTATAGAACATACTACATGGCATAGGAAAAAATATTTTTGTTTTTAAAACATTTTTTGAAAAAATTCACCCTTGAAACCAGTCAAACCTGGTGCCTTTGGGGATTTTAGGAAAGGGTAGGTTGAGAGGGGCTTATGGAAGATATGGAGGTAACTTTATAAATGTTTAAAATTTTTAATTTAAAATGTTTAAAATTTCTTCCTTGGCTATTCACATTGGACTTTAATATCTCAAATTGTTTCAGCTTTGATACTTTTTTCCTAGAAAGTCAACTAGTTTTCCCAGGTTTCAAACTAATTCACTCATAATGAAAATCAGATATCTCAGTGATTTTCTAGAATATGTGAATATTGCAACTCAACAATAAAAGACAATTAAAGAATGAGCAAAGGATCTGAATAAACTTTTCTCCAAAGAAGATACATAAATATCCAACAAACGTGGAAAAATACTTAAAATTATTATCATTATATTATTCAGTTCAGTCGCTCAGTCATGTCCGACGACTCTTTGCGACCCCATGGACTGTAGCATGCCAGGCTTCCCTGTCAGTCACCAACTCCCAGAACTTGCTCAAATTCATGTCCATTGAATCAGTGATGCCATCCAAGCATCTCATCCTCTGTCTGGACATGCAAATCAAAACCACAAAGAGATATGAGTTCACACCCACTAGAATGGCTATAATCAAAAAGATAATAATAACTGTTGGTTAAGATATGGAAAAGAACCATCATACATTGCTAGTAGGCATGTAAAATAGTGCAGCTGCTTTGGGAAATAGTCTGACAGTTCCTTAAAAAGTTAAAAATTGAATTACCATATGACTCAGCAATTTTACTTCTAGGTATTTGCCCAAGAGAACTGAAAACATGAGTGAGTGAGTGAAAGTCTCTCAGTTGTGTCCAACTCTTTGCGACTCCATGGACTATACAGTCCATGGAATTCTCCAGGCAGGAACACTGGAGTGGGTAGCCTTTGTCCAAACAAAAACTTGTACACAAATATTTAAAGCAACATTATCCATAATAGTAAAAAAATGGAAGCAATCCAACTGTCCACTAACAAATGAGGAGAAAAACATATGATATGGAATATTATTTGACCGTAACAATAAATGAAGTACTGATTCATACTACATGGAGGAAACTTGGAAGTCTTATGTTGGGTGAAAGAAGTGAAAACAGCCACATACTGTATAATTCCGCTCATGTCAGATGTCTAGAATAGCAGATCCAGAGGCAAAAAATAGGTTAGTGGCTACCAGGGCCCAAGCGAAGAGGAATTGGGAGTGACTGCTCATGAGTATGGGGGCTTCCCTGATGGCTCAGTGGTAAAGAACTGGCCTGCAATGCAGGAGATGCAGGAGACACAGGTTTGATCCCTGGGTCTGGGAGATCCCCTGGAGGAAGAAATGGCAGCCCCGTTCCATTATTTTTGTCTGAAAAATCATATGGACAGAGGAGCTTGATGGGCGACAGTCCAAAGAGTCAAACACGACTGAGCAACTGAGCTTGCACACATTAATAAGTATGGAGTTTCTTTTTGGGGTGATGGAATATCCTGGAATCGGATGATGATGATGACCACACATTTCTGCAAATGACTATAAATAATTGAACTCTGCACTTTATTTTTTTATTTTTTATTGTTTTTGCCATACAGTGTCATGATATTACCATGGGTTTACATATGCTCCCCCTCCAGGAACCCCCTCCCTCCTCCCTCCCCCCGGGAAATCTCGCTGCACCAGCCCCGAGCATCAATACTGGGCTGGCGATTGATTAGACATATGATAATTAATTTGTTTCAATGCCATTCTCCCATATCATCCCACCCTTGCCCTCTTCCACAGAGTCCATGAGTCTGTTCTATACATCTGCGTTTCTTTTGCTGTCTCACATGCAGGGTTCTCGTTACCATCTTTCTAAATTCCATATATATGTGTTACTATACTGTATTGTTGTTTTTCCTTCTGACTTGCTTCACTCTGGATAATAGGCTCCACTTCCATCCACCTGAGTAGAACTGCTTCAAATGAACAAGATAGAAAACCCAGAGATAAATCCACGCACCTGTGGACACCTTATCTTTGACAAAGGAGGCAAAAAAATATGCAATGGAGAAAAGACAATCTCTTTAACAAGTGGTGCTGGGAAAACTGGACAGCCACTTGTAAAAGAATGAAACTAGAACACTTTCTAACACCATACACAAAAACAGTTTTATTTTTTAACTACCTCAATAAATCTAAGAAAAATTAATGAAAATGTGACACTTTTTTGTACTGAATCTTCTAAATCAAAAACATATTTTACATTTACAGCACATGTCCATTTGGATACTAAATTTCTATTGAGTTGAAAAGTTTGTGGTTGAAAAAGTAGATTCACATATTTAAATTGTTCTAAACATAGCTAAATTAAAAGCATTCTAATAACTGAATGGAGTATCACTTTAAAAATCTAAATAAATTAAAGGTAAACTAAGTTAAAAATTTGGTTTCTCAATTGTCCTAGCTGCATCTCAAGTGCTTAATAGCCATTTTGGTTATTATCTACTGCTGGAACACTGCAGTTCTAGAGCTTAAGTGGGAGAACTGGCCTGCAGGTTTCTCATACTCCAGATGGGATTTGACACTAAGAGAATGAATGAGGTCACCCAGGAAGAATATGTGGAGGGAGAGGAGATGCTGGGTGACCTCTGCGGGCCTGCCCTCTCTGTGCCACTTCTGAAACTTTAGCCACTGTTTAAAATGGCTCATCATCTGGGTTTTGGGCATGGGGTGAAGATCCTAGGCCACCTCTGCA
The DNA here is from genome assembly GCA_007570785.1 of Antilocapra americana. Taxonomy (NCBI): domain Eukaryota; kingdom Metazoa; phylum Chordata; class Mammalia; order Artiodactyla; family Antilocapridae; genus Antilocapra; species Antilocapra americana. The sequence goes on from ML663049.1 coordinate 934,891, forward strand.
AATGGGACCACTGAGATTGTCATTGAGATGTGGATATCTGCTGCCTGAGTATAAGAGCATGGAGGTGTTTGCTAAGCCTCCTTATTTGCTGAGTCCCCTCAGTCCCTTGGAGATCTGGGTTAACTCAGCTCAAACCCTATCTCGTGGCCTGCAAAGGCAGGTGCTCTCCTGAGATTCCTTCAGCTTCACCATCTCCTCTAACCTACAGGGTGAGTTTAGTCTCTTTATCACTTCAAGTCATCTGGTAGGAAAGCCCGGACTCCACTGCTTTCTACAAACACTTCCCTCCCTGTTGAATTGGGTGCCTTATTGACGGTTGTAGTCAGTATCAAGGAGCTGTTAATGGCTGCCTTCTGAATCCTCTCCCTCCTTTCTCGTGCCTGGCTCTCTTTCTCCTCCCTCAGGGGCCAACACATTGTCTGGTTTCCCCATATCAGTTCAGTAGCTTAAACTGGTTCCTGGTGTTTTCCCACAAATCCTCAATGTCTTATCAGACTTTTTCACCCAAGAAAATACAATTCTTCCTTAAAGAATTTAGATGAATACAATGACCCCTCCTCCTCCAACATGACAACTGCTTTCTGACCTGGGTCTTTCATTCTTTATCTCATCCTCTGTCAGAGCTCATCTTTAGGTTCCCTATAGTGCTTGCTCACAGAAAGAGGTCAGGTTATATTTGTTTAATGGCTGTCCTGTTTCCTACTTCCCATAAAACCTCCCTTTCAGTGGAGGGTTGGACTAATTGCTCCTTTGCCCATTTCATCCAGGCCACAGACAAAACCACAGCTCATTTGGTGGCTGAGGCTTACTGAAAACTTCCTTTCCTCTAGATGCAGCCAGTTTATTTAATCACATGGCAGGGTTGGCCTGAGGGTAACAATGGGCCAGGGTTGTTGGAACAGTGACTGCTGATGGCTGCGGGGTGAGGGCTTGGCCTTCAAAATTCAGCTTGCTGTGGCCCAGGAAATTAACCTTTAAGTTTACGAACTTGCAATGAGTGTGGTCAAGATAAGAATATTGACTGGTTTTGAGCATCATCAAGGAACAAAACATAATGTAGGTACTTTGGATGCCTACTGATGGCTGAGAAAGAAAATAAGAATTTGGGTAGCCTTAAAGGGAAAAAAATCAGAGCATTGCCAATGGCCTTTGAGGCATGTATAGCAAAGTGGCAGCTTGAATTGCAAAATAATTTTTTGTTTATTCATTCATTCACCAGGCTAACATTTATTTAGTGATTAATGTATATCAGATACTATTTTGACACTTGCCTCAATTCATTTAATCTTACCAATTACCTGGTAATCTAGCACCGTAAGAGGGTAACTTGCTCAAGCTTATACAGTCAGTAAATGGTGGGATCAGAAACTGAACCAAGATGTATGACTTGAGAATCTTTTGACCTAACTACCAAGTCCGTGACCATTCTGTTTTCTGGCTCTCATGGATTTTATGTTCTAGTAGGTGAGACAATCAATATACATAAATAAATCTTAAATGGGAAATATTATTTCAGATAATGAAAAAAGAATATTGCACAGTAATGATCCTGCCAAACTGGGAGACCAGTGTGGCTCCTTTAGCCGGATGGCCAGGTGTGGCCACTCAGAAAAGATATTTGAACTGAAATGCTCTCATTTGATGATGAGAAGCTAGAGACATGAAGATCTAAAAGGAGGGTGTTTCCGGCAGAAGGAATACTTTAAACAAATTCCTAAGGTGGGTTTAGTAAAACCAGTGATGCTATGCCTAGATTCCCTCCCCAGGCCTGGGCGCCTGTTCCCTAGATGTGAATACTGGCTGCTGTCTGCTCACAACTGCAGTTGCCCTCAGCTGGAAGAGAATGCCCACAATCACGTCCGGTGATTGAGGGACTGAGTGGTCCAAGATGCTGGCCTTGCCATAGATGGGGCCGTGGGGTCACCTGGCTGCACCAGGCTCCAGTGGAGACCAGAGTTCGCTTGTGTCCTTCCCATTTTCTCTTCAGCTTTCCTCTCTCTCTTTTAGTTTTGTCTTGAGATCCTTCTCTCAATAAACCACATGCACTAGAATCTCCATCACAGGCTCTCCTATGAGGAAATCCAATCCAAAATGATGAGAAAGAGCCCAGTGTCATGGGAAGATGGCAAAGAAGGCCACTGTGGCTGAAGCACAGAGAGCAAGGGAGAGAGTGTTAGGGGATGAGAATGTGGATGGGAAGGGGGTGGCTAACTGGGTAAAAGCTTAGATTTCATCAAAGGGCAGTGGGAAGCCCTGAGGAAGTAAGGGAGGTCTTCAAACACTGTCTTCAGTTGTGGTGTAGAGAATGAAATGTGTGGATGGATGAGGCAGACAGCGTGGTTGACCATCAGTAGTAATATTCCATCCAAGGAATCATAGTGCCTTGGATTTAAAAAGGTAGTAGTGAAGAAAGTGTTGGAGAAGACTCTTGAGAGTCCCTGCAAGGAGATCCAACTAGTCCATCCTAAAGGAAATCAGTGCTGAATGTTCATTGGAAGGACTGATGCTGAAGCTGAAACTCCAATACTTTGGCCAACTGATGAGCAGGGCTGACTCATTTGAAAAGCCCTTGATGCTGGGAAATATTGAAGGCAGGAGGAGAAGGGCATGACAGAGGATGAGATGGTTGGATGGCATCACCCAACTTGATGGACATGAATTTGGGTAAACTCCAGGAGTTGGTGATGGACAGGGAGGCTTGGCCTGCTGCAGTCCATGGGGTTGCAAAGAGTCGGACATGACTGAGTGACTGAACTGAACTGACTGAAGAAATGAGCAGGGGCTGGATTTAGGGGATATTCTAGAAGTCAAGATAGGACTTCCTATTAGATTACAGCTGGCACCTAAGACATCTAGATTTATTTAGCAGTCATGCAAGTGACTGGGTTTGGTGGGAACAGTACTTGCTTTATGATTAGCCCTGGAAACTCCTCAAATGGGTTGTCTTCTCTTTTTTTTTTTTTTTTTAGAACTCGATTTTTTTTTTTATTGAACATTTTTTTTTTATTAGTTTTGCCAAACAATGACATGAGGGTTGTCTTCTCTTAATTGCAGCTTCTTCACTGGTTCATGAACCTGAAAATGAAAACAGTTTTGAATTAACATAATGCACAATGATACTTAGTGGGGGAAGTCATGGCGTTATCCAGTTGAGATTTTCTCCATGAAATCTTCCCTAGAGCTGTTCATACCTAAGGGCGTTTGCTCCTCTTACTCTTCTGTTTCTTTAACAGTTACAGTCTGGCTTTGATCAGATGCTCCTTTCAAGCTGGCAGTTCCAGAACTCCCTGCTTTCTTCTGGGCAGGCGGCTTTGTCCATGGCTTCCTGCCAAGGCAATGGCCTTGATTAAGCAAAGGCCAAGGAGCCTCATAGCACCAGGGAGGCCAGTCCCTTCTCGCTCTCAGTTCCAAGCGGATGTGAGTGGGAAAGAAAGCGAGTGTGGAGTGACCGGGTGAGAATGGTTGCCTTGCCCTCCAGAGAGCCTCCTGGAATATGGAATAGATTAGGACACCCGGAAGCTGTGAACACCACAGGTCATGCCGAGTGGAGCGGTGAGCATCCCAAGGGCCCGGGCCTCCCTGGTTTCAGGGTGAGGCCTGGAATTAGCGGGAGGCCCTGCCTGGGAAGTCCAGGCTCCTGGTGGAGGAAGGGAGCTATCCTTCTTTGTTCAAAAGAGACTGTTTTTTTTTCCTTTCTAGTGGGAGGTAGGACACATGTATAGCCAAAATTTATTAACTCTTCTTAACTTTCCTAAATCAGGGAGGAAAATGTTAGTTAGCATCAGTGTCTTCCAGGAGCGTATCACTCACACAGCTCCTTGGGGACTGGGGATGCTGTGATTGGAAAAGCAGATCCACTAACAAGAAAAGTGAGTCTTGATCACAGAGAGATGCTTAACAGACTCACAGCTAATTGGAGGGATGGAGTCCACACGGACCTTTTTAATTGATGGAAGTAAAGCATTAGCAGTGTGAACAATAAGTGGAAAAGAGGTCACAGCTTTTCTTGATCCACCGTGCCCAAGCCAGACGCCCTCATCGCTTCCTGCTTCATGCAGTGCCATTGTGCCTTGACTTGCAGCCAAAATAAGTACTTAACTTTCTATCTCTATGTGTACAAGCAATATTTGTCTAATTTTGGGGGGTGTCTCTATGTGTTATCAGTGTCTTGCACCGTGTAAATTTTAAGAGACCACGAGGCAACGTTTGGTGCCAAACACAGAAGTAGTTGCAAATTTGCTGCTTTGGGTCAGGATCTGGCTTTGTTTTATATCTCATACTCTTCCCTTAGCCAGGTCAAGTCCTCTTTTCCTTCTACCTGTGGGCCTGTTGAGCCTCAGTCTGATACCGGTTTCTACCCCCAGCAAGTCATATAAGAAGCTTCCTGACAATTATAAAATGGCTCCTTGTGTCAAAGCAGTGTTTGGCTTTAGTTAACTACAGCTTTAGTTAACTACAATGGGCCATGCCTAGCGGAACATCAGGCAGGCAGCTGGGAGTGATGAGCAGCTGCTATGGATGTAATATGGGATTTAGTACTGAGTCCAGAAGTAGGGAACATACATTTGGGAAATACACAGTGAGAACGGGAGCCAACGAGATCCATCATGGGTTAAATAAAGATGGCCAGTGCAGTGAGCAGAGAACAGGCTGAGGTTGGCATTTGGGAGGAATAATCACCATTAAGTAATGGGCAAAGAATAGGGGGGAAAACACTGAAGGATACTTCAAATGAGCAGTATAGCAAGTCAGAGGGAAATAAACATCACAGAAAACCTAGGAAGAGAATGGTTCGTCTTGAGAAGTAAGAATGCTCTGGGAATAAAACCAGGATGGGCAGCAAACCAAGGCCTTTAATTTTGTTTGAACTTTGAGATCATTTCAAGGACAGAAGGGAGGAAGAGCCAAAATGCATGAGAAGGAGGAACAGGCCCTGCATTTATTGGTGCCTTCTCAATTTTCTGCTGGATGGACAATATCTTGTTTTATTGAGGAACTAAGAGAGAAGAGACCATCCCCAAGAAAAATAAATTCAAAAAGGTAAAATGGCTGTCTGAGGAGGACTTACAAATAGCTGAGAAAAGAGAAACTAAAGGCAAAGGAGAAAAGGAAGGATATACCCATTTGAATGCAGAGTTCCAAAGAATAGCAAGGAGGGGTAAGAAAGCCTTCCTCAGTGATCAGCGCAAAGAAATAGAGGAAAACAATAGAATGGGAATGACTAGAGATCTCTTCAAGAAAATTAGAGATACCAAGGGAACATTTCATGCAAAGATGGGCACAATAAAGAATAGAAATGGTATTGACCTAACAGAAGCAGAAGATATTAAGAAGAGGTGGCAAGAATACACACAAGAACTATACAAAAAAGATCTTCATGACCCAGATAATCATGATGGTGTGATCACTCACCTAGAGCTAGACATTCTGGAATGTGAAGTCAGTTGGTCTTTAGGAAGCATCAAACAAAGCTAGTGGAGGTGATGGAACTCCAGTTGAGCTATTTCAAATCCTAAAAGATGATGCTATGAAAGTGCTGTACTCAATATGCCAGCAAATTTGGAAAACTCAGCAGTGGCCACAGGACTGGAAAAGGTCAGTTTTCATTCTAATCCCAAAGAAAGGCAATGCCAAAGAACATTCAAGCTACTACACAATTGTACTCATCTCACACATTAGCAAAATAATGCTCAAAATCCTCTAAGCCAGGCTTCAACAGTACATGAACCATGAACTTTCAGATATTCAAGCTGGATTTAGAAAAGGCAAAAGAACCAGAGATCAAATTGCCAACATCCGCTGGATCATTGAAAAAACAAGAGAGTTCCAGACAAACATCTACTTCTTTATTGACTACACCAAAACCTTTGATTTGTGGATCACAACAAACTCTGGAAAATTCTGAAAGAGATGGGAATACCAGACCACCTGACCTGCCTTCTGAGAAATCTGTATGCAGGTCAGGAAGTAACAGTTAGAACTGGACGTGGAACAACAGACTGGTTCCAAATAGGGAAAGGAGTACATCAAGGTTGTATATTGTCACCCTGCTTATTTAACTTACATGCAGAGTACATCATGAGAATCACTGGGCTGGAAGAAGCACAAGCTGGAATCAAGACTGATGGGAGAAATATCAGTAACCTCAGATATGGAGATGACATCACCCTTATGGCAGAATGTGAAGAGCTAAAGAGCCTCTTGATTAAAGTGAAAGAGGAGGGTGAAAGAGTTGGCTTAAAACTCAATATTCAGAAAACGAAGATCATGCCATTTGGTCCTATCACTTCATGGCAAATAGATGGGAAAAACAATAAAAACAGTGACAGACTTTATTTTTTTGGGCTCCAAAATCACTGCAGATGGTGTTTACAACCATGAAAGTAAAAGACACTTGTTTCTTGGAAGAAAAGCTCTGACAAATCTAGACAGCATATTAAAAATCAGAGACATTACTTTGGCAACAAAAGTCCATCTAGTCAAAGCTATAGTTTTTCCAGTAGTCATGTGTGGATGTGAGTGTTGGACTATAAAGAAAGCTGAGCACCAAAGAATTGATGTTTTTGAATTGTGGTGTTGGAGAAGACTCTTGAGAGTCCCTTGGACTGCATAGACACTCAACCAGTCCATCCTAAAGGAAATCAGTCCTGAATATTCATTGGAAGGACTGATGCTGAAGCTGAAACTCCAGTACTTTGGCCACCTCTGCCAAGAACTGACTCATTGGAAAAGACCCTGATGCTGGGAAAGATTGAAGGCAGGAAGAGAAGGGGACAAAAGAGGATGAGATGGTTAGATGGCATCACTGACTCGATGGACATGAGTTTAAATAGGCTCTGGGAGTTGGGATGGACAGGGAGGCCTGGCTTACTGCAGTCCATGGGGTTTCAAAGAGTCTGACACAACTGATCGACTGAACTGAACTGAAGAGAGAAGAGAGAGTAGAGTCTGGATGGGAGACTGGTAGAGAAAGCAAGGCTTGAAATTGGAGAGTGACTGTTGCTTGTGTGTTCATTTCCTTTTGATGAGACAATCTCAGCACATCTTGAGGAATCAAACAAGTAACCAGTGGAGAGGGAAAACAGAGACCCTGGTCATGGTAAGAGGGAGGAATAAAGGGTTAACTGGTCCATGCGGCAGGGAAAGTTTCTTCCAGATGGGCGGGGAGGACGAAAGTTTGGGTGATGATCCAAAGAAAACTTAAGAAGTTTGGGAGGAAACTTGTGGGAGTTCTCATCAGATGTTCTCAATTTTCCCAGGGAAGTAGGTGGGGAGGTCATCTTTGAGAGTGAAGAGGCAGGGGAGGCGGTGGACCTGGAGAACTGAAGGTGGTGAGGAAGGTTGCAGTGGTGAATTCTGTGACTGGAGGATGCACCCAGTGGGCGATAAACAGGGTTCCAGTCAGGCACCGAGCCCGGACACCATGGTTCCCCTTCTCTGTTTACCCTGCCCTGGCACCCTTCGGCTCCAGTGCTAACAAGGGCCTTTACCCCCTCAGAGACTTAATGAAACTTAAGTCTTAATGGGAAATAGTTAAGGGAAAAACTCAGAACTGCTTTCAGATAGTGAGGGAAGACTTTACAGAAGAGGAGAGAATTTAGAAGAAGCCTGATCCAAAAACACAGAGAAAGTTTGAGGAATAATAAGGGATCAGCTGGGCCTCTTATTGGGAATATACCCCTTAGTGTTGAGGGGAAACACACAGTGATTATTGTTCAGTAGATTGCCCAGATTCCTCTTTTTGCTTCATTGTACCACCGCCAAAATTGACTTGTAATGCAGTTCAGCCAATCTTACCACTTTTTAACCTCTGATAAACAATGGATCAGGGCTATTTCAGGTTACATGTGTTTTCAACCATCAGTGTAATGTCCAATAGAATGTTTTCATAGCAATATGTATACACTGAATGCCAGAGCATTAAACCAAGCGTGGGGCCCTTCTAAGCATGGCTCCCTTTGCAACTGCTTAAGATATTGGTCCTGGAAATAATCCAAGGGTAGTAATAGAAGTTGCGAAAATCTCACTAACTTTCTCCATTTCTTACCTTTCATGACTGAGCTTTAGTTTTTGTGCATGGTCTAAGCCCCGAGCCATGTTCTCCTTTAACTCTCCTTGTTAAAAAAAAAAAAACCAAACAAAAAGACACAGAATCAATCCAGTGGACCACTGTTACAATCTGTTTCCCTGTGACTACCCTGGGAACCTGAACAGGGAGCTGGGAAGGGAGTGGTATGATGGGCACAGGCAGATATGGGTCCACCTGGCAGTCATTTCCTGGGATGGATCATGTGTTGATTCCTAAGTAATTTTTAATTCTTGCCCAGAAGTGACTTCTTATAGAACTTCTTATGAGGTATCATCTTTTTGGTTCTTTGGAAAAAAAAAAAAGCCTGGCAGCTAAAGCAAGTTAATAGGACAAAGCAGCGAAGAAGGGAGAGAGAGGAACCTGCTTTGCCATTGGGCACAAGTTTCCAACAGAAAGTGTGTGCCCACCCTTGTGATGATATTTATAGTAGAAACCCTCTCCTTTCTCTCCTTTCTGATAGACAGTATTCTAAGCCCTGACTATAACTTTTGAATTTCAATGATTAAGTTTGATACATCTCATCTAACTTAAAAGATCTGCGGTGGAGAAAGAGTTCTCCATCCTTGAGAGAGTTTTTGTAACTGCCCTTGGAGATGTATCAGGATATCCCATCAGAGTGACATTGAAGTGGCATGGACTTGAGATTCAAACCAGACCATGGCTTAGAAATGCTTGAAGCCTGCTAAAAATGAGATGCAAACAGCTGTGCAAGTTCAGAGTCAGTAGGTCAGAAGTTGAAGAAAAGAGGGAGACTTGGTGGGGAGGGGCAGCCCAACTCCTGGAGGGCTAACAGAAAGGTGATAAAAGGTTCAGGAAAGCAGCATCTGGGGAAGTAGTGAGAACTAGGAGAAGGGCAGAGCAGGAAGAGAGAGCCAAAAAGTCAGCTATATAAAAGCTTGGGTTACCAAGGCAACGTGTTCAGCATTTTCTCCCATTTCTTCTAAGGTATGTGGAGTCTAGTTGCCAGGCAGAGGTGGTGACTGTTTGCTGAAGTGGTAGGAAGCAGAGCAAGAGGAGGCTCTGTAGAAAAGAGTGTAAAAGCATATAATGTGTAAAACATAAAAGAATGTAGAATCTCATACCTGGGCAGTCCTCGACACTCAGTTGTCACGAAGAGGAAATCTCTGCATTTTCTATTTTTGGTCTTATAAATAAACTCTTAAAGGGCAAAGCCCATTTATTCTATTCTTGTCCTTCTATTCTAGAGCATGTGACACCATTATCCTGCCCTCATTCTCTACCCCTTCCATACATGCTCAGTTGCTTCAATCATACCTGACTCTGTGCAAACCCTATGGACCATAGCCTCCCAGGCTCTTCTGTCCATGAGATTCTCCAGGCAAGAATACTGGAGTGGGTTGCCATGCCCTCCTCCAAGGTATCTTCCCAACCCAGGGATTGAACCTGAGCCTCTTAACATCTCTGGCATTGGCAGATGGGTTCTTTACCACTAGCGCTATCTGGGAAGCCCCTTCTACCCCTTATTTAGATTTTCAATTGGGATATAGTTGCTTTACGGTGTTGTGTTTCTGCTGTACAGTAACGTGAAACAGCTATATGTATATGCATATTCAGTCCCTCTTAGACTTCCCTCCCACCCAAAGCCCCATCCAACCCATCTAGGTCACCACAGAGACTAAGCTCAGCTCCCTGTGCTATACAACAAGTTTGAGGCATAGTTTGGATACAGTAAAATACACAGATTCGAAGTCTATAGTTTGTTGAATTTCTGTGTCTCTAGATACCTGTGTAACTACCACCTGGATCAAGTTGGAGAACACTTCTGTTCCTCCATAAAGTTTCCTTTGGATCCTGTTCCTAGTTAATACCTACTCCTCTCAAACCAGGGGAAACCATTATTCTGATTTCTATATATAGGCAGTAGCTCTGAACTTCATGCATATTACTTTTATCCTCTATGTGCTCATCCCAGTGATGCGAATGCTGCATTTGTGGACTTGGTTGAATCATAGAAAAAACCCTCAGCATCTTAATCAAAAGAGCTGTGGAAGCATGGTGATGTTACTAAAAGGACTGATTTTTACCAGTTACGCATCACGTAATCTAGAACAAGTGGCTTTCTGAGTCTCGGATTCTTCATCTGTATGGAGAGGGTTGTAATTCTTTTCTTGGTCTCTGAAAGGTAAATTCAGCATGAATCAGATATTTAAGGCAGACTATTTGGCATTTGGGGCTATGGTATTTTTTGGAGAGCATTAATTTAGATGTTACATAAACACATATATAAACTGTAAGATGCATTACAAAATGTGATATTAAAAGTATTAAGGTGTTGAGTAATTGCAGTCCTGGACATTTCTATCTGTGGATGCCTCTGTATAAACGGGTTTCTCTTCAGTCATTCCAATGGTGTATGTCTGAGTACAATGTGGTTATTACATGAAGTCTCCACTCTTCTGGAACCTTCTGTTACATGCCTCTGGTCTTTACAAAGTGATCATTAACTTCCAGGTGGCCTCCCATTCTGACTCCGGCAATGGGCCAATTTCTTGATTCTATCTCACAATGTAACTTCCAAAGTAAATGTCTATTAAGCCTTTGTGTAAACATTCCAGGCCTGTAGCAAAATCAACTGAACATAAATCACCCAACGAAAAGGGTTTAGGAAAATGTGTAAGTTTGAAAAATGAAACAATACAGTGCAGTTTCATTGTGGATCTCTGGCCTCAGTTACCTCAACTAAGATTTCTCTGGTCTACATCACAGTTCATCCTCAGAGGTGGTGGTTTTCAGTTACTCCAATGGGCTTTGCCCAAATATAGAGAAAACAAGCCCTCTGCATATAAAGACACCAAGATGCCTATTTGGAAATGGGCTTAACTGACTTTCTAAATAAAAGCCAGAATGTACCATTTCCTCATCACTGACTGTATCTTTTGCACATTTAGAAGGTTTGGCTAGAAAACAGAGTGGTTGCAATCTGTTTAATTGTTTTGCTTTGGTATTCCTTCTTTATTTAGAAATGGATGCTGGATGAAAGTTTCTGCTTTCATATTGAATACATTGATTTTAATTTTTTTCCTTTGGAAATTTTTATTTCCCTTTGGAAAGAAGGGTAATGAGATGAAATGAAAGCCCTGCCTGAAGGGATGAAGGGGAGCAACAGGAGGGTATTTGGTGAAGTTAAGGAACTTCGCTTGAGTGGTGCCTTGGGGGGCTCAGGTGTGCCTTATATCTTTCAAGAGTAAACTTGTCAACTTGATAAGAGTTACTCCAAACTATACTTTTTCTAAAAATATGACCCAAAAGACATACTTGTGGAGCTATTCCTGTGTAGAGGAATTAACCTATTTGAAGACAGTAATTTTCAAATAGGTTATCACATTTTCAGAGTAGAGCATTTCAGCTCAGAGAACGTTTTCTTTTCCACATACCTAGCAGGCTCTAAAGCAATATCATGACTTTGAGCAAGCTCCAGGAGATAGCGAAGGGCAGGGAAGCTTGGCATGCTGCAGTTCATGGGGTCACAAAGAGTCAGACATGACTTTGGGAATCAACAACAACAACAAAATATATTATCAACCTTTCCTGCTAGAAACAAGTGTAGAAGGAAATACTCACCAAAAAGGATTTTGATATTTTGTGGGGATGTTGTAAAGTTTGATAACCTTTGGCGCAAGGAACCATCATCCATATTCCTCTCCAGAAGATAATTTGGGAGTTGTTTTTGGCTGAGTGCACTTGACTTTGGTTCTGTCTGGTGCACAGGTAAAAGCACTCTGAGACATGCATTCTATCCTGTAGTCACTGATGTCACTGCCTGACTCAGTCCTTTGGCCATGCCAGGAGGTCACTTGCAGATGGCTCTGGTCTATGCTGAAACTTCCTTCATCTCTAAGCCCAAGTGTACCTGGTCCTGCTTGGCTGCCCCTCCTAGGCACGGGGCTTCACTGGAAGTCCAGAATCGCCCTTGACAATGAGGGAAGGGGTTGGTGGATAAACTCCCCAGCTACGTCCTCCCTTGGGGATAATTCTGAGGTGTGTTGTGTGTTCTGCAAAGTCACTCACAGGGACCCTGGTGGCATCATGCCTGGTTGATCACAGTGGTAACCTACTCACAGCAAACCCTTCATTGCTTCCTTCCGTTTCCTGCCTCTTGGCTGGTGTTCCTCCTCCCGTGTATCTGCATGGAAATGTTTCTCATGGTCTGTTTCTGAGGGAACGAACCCCAACTAAGACAATATCTGAACTCCTTTAGGAAATGCTTATGCCAGACATAGAATCCACCAGAGTCTTTATTATATTAGCTCTAGTATTCAAATATGAAAATAATATATTTAGCACTCACTATGTGCCAGGCATGGTTCCACATGCATATATAAATATATATATATATATATAAAAGTTTAATACACCTCTCTGAGGTGTGTTTGATGACCATCCATGTTTTGCAGATAAGAAAGTCAGGGCATGGTGATTTGCTCAATATCACAAAGCTACTAATTTTCTAGCTAGTATTCAAACTCAGGCATCTGCAACCAGCTTGCCTAACCACTAAGCTATCTAGCCTACTCCTTTGAAAATCAAATCAAATAATGGACATGAAAGTTACTAAAAAAGTTCTATACAAATGAACCACTGCTGCTGCTGCTGCTAAGTCGCTTCAGTCGTGTCTGACTCTGTGCGACCCCATAGATGGCAGCCCATGTCCCTGGGATTCTCCAGGCAAGAACACTAGAGTGGGTTGCCATTTCCTTCTCCAATGCATGAAAGTGAAAGTGAAGTCGCTCAGTCGTGTCCGACTCCTAGTGACCCCATAGACCGCAGCCCACCAGGCTCCTCCGTCCATGGGAGTTTCCAGGCAAGAGTACTGGAGTGGGGTGCCAGTGCCTTCTCCTATACAAATGAGAGAGATACTTATAACTGAAACCTTCCCAACCATACTTTTACTACTCTTGTGTGTGGAGAGGATTTTAGCAAAAATAGAGGCTGGCTCCAGGTCCATCCTGCTCACTGAAAGCTGCTTACAGATGAGTTGAACTCAGGGTAAAAAGATATTAGATTCCATTTCCTAATTACTATTTGCTTGTTGGCACAATGGTAAAGACACGCATTGTCAAGATTAGGGAGGTTTCATTGCAGGGGCTCACAGGAGGCACTGAGGCAGCTGATACACTGGGGTGCATTAAAAATTATATCACCACCAAAGGATAACCTTGCTGCAGATGAGATTGCTTTGGGTGTGTGTTCCAGAGTAGGTGCCAAAAATGCTAAGACTTGGAGACAGGAGAGGAGAAAGTCGAGCTACTTCCTCTGTGTGCTTTGCTGCTTGGAAGAGAGACAGAAAACTAGCAGGAAATGCTCGTTTCTTCTCCTGGGATCTTTCAGGGACCTCCCGCCTGAACAGGATGGTTGAATTTTACTTGGATAAGGGATGACTTGCTGGAAGATGATCTCTGTGCTCCTGAGCAGCTGCTGGGCACAGCCTAGAGGAAGGTGTTAAAAAAAAAAAAGGTATAGTAGATGTGGGGCTCCAGTCTCGAGGCTGAAAGTGTCCTTGCAAGGTAGCTCCACCAGACCAGCTGGGAGTCAGAACCCTGAACAAAACAGAAGCAAAGAAGCACTCAGCTTTTTCTTGACTATCTTCAATGAGGCTGTTTTTAGAGAAGCCTCAAGATGGTCACGATTTCACAGGCAAATTAGAAGGGGCCTAATCTCTACAAGTCCTCGGAAAAACTATCTAGTTGTTACAAAGGCACAGAGGTAAGGAAAAAGAAATTCAGGATCCTGAACCTTTCCATGTACTTCAAAGTATAAGTGGTAGGGACAGTTGACAATGGCGTTGACCTCTGTTCCCTTGGTGCTTCAGGGAACTGTCTCAGGACTTGGCACACTGCCACCCTTCCAATCAGATGGGGGAAATAAACACCATTAGCACATTGATAAGTCTTTGTTTTCCTTTGGCATTAGGGCTAAGAAAAATAAAGTGGGGAGGGGTATCAGTTCCTGAAGTAAGTCTTTAAAAGGTTTCCCTTTTTGATTTTTTACTGATTGTCTATTTATAACAGCAACAATCACAACAGAGAAAAAAAACCTCTTTAATTAGCCGGGGACACATTTTGCCAAAATTACATTTAAGTACTTCTTATTTATGAGTGAGATGCATTATCTTTTATGATGTCTTTAAACCAGTGAGGGGAAGTTGTGGATATAAACCAAGGTGTTCTGTGGCCTGTTGGTCTCTTTTTTGAATCCCTGGAAAGGCTCACCAAGAAGAATGCTCCAGATAACTCTGTCAGCCAGGCAGTTTGCATGAGAAGAAAGAGGGCTTTCTGAAGTCCATGAAAGGTGATTCGTTACTATTGATCACACACATATTTGTGTTTTATTGCTTAAACATATAAAGCAAACATTGGCAACTAATTGCATCTACCACATTATTTGAGGCCCTGGGAAGACTAGAGAGGTACAAGACGTGATTATTATTCCTAAGAAAGGTCCACGTTAATTAGGGAGACAAGATGACCAAGTGTGTGATAGAGACAACACAAAAGCATGTGATTAAGTGACGAGCTTCGAATTGTAGGCTGCAAGTGCTATATTTGCAAGTGCTATGTATACATTCTCTTAGCTGGGACATAGAAGGCGTCATGGAAGCAGCGAAGCTCGAGACTGATCTTGTAGGACTTGGGCCCTGGAATGGGGTGGAGGTGCAGAGAGGCCCTTCTGGGCTAGGAGCATGGCCTGCACAACAGCACCGAGAATGCGCATGTGTGTCTATGACATCTCAAGCAGAGCAGCCCGCCCAGTCGAGGTTTGGGCAAATGAGGAGTGAGCAGTAAGATGAAAGAGCACCGAGCCAGGGAGGGGAGGCAGGACTTAACCTGGTCTGAAATCATGCACTCACCTGCCTCTCACTTCAGTTACAAATCCAGGTTAGATCATTCTGTTTTGTACACTTGCTTACTGTCATTTTTTAAAGGTATAATCTGTGTAAGTAGCAGTGGGCCCCAACCTTTTTGTCACCAGGGACTGGTTTTGGGGAGGACAATTTTTCCATGGCATGGGGCAGGGGAATGGTTTAGGCAGTAATGCAAATGATAAGGAGTGATGAGCTTGTTTCCCTCACTGGCCTGTTGCTCACCTCCTGCTGTGTGGCCTGGTTCTTGGACTGTGCTGGTCCATGGCCCAGGGGTTGGGGACCCCTGTTATATAGCCCGTACTGGTATACATGATCTATCTTAGTTTGGATTTCCCCAGAGATAGACCCTGATACAAGGAGCCCAGGGCAAGTCATTTATTTGGGAAGTGATCCTAGGAAATTCTGGAAGCAGGGAGAAAAGTAAGACAGGAAGGTCAAAATAAGGCCAGAAGAGGTGTATTATCTAGATATTTACCACTGTGGGCACCTGGGCCTTAATGCCACTGGATAACAATGGAACTCAGTATGGAATATACCTCAGAGTGCTTTTGCTTGAGGGAGAGGGAATTGGGGTATTTATTTACCAATTCCCTTCAGTCACTGGTCAAGGGCTGCCTTTGAAGGCATTAGCTCCCTAACACTTCTGTCTATGCAAAGTCCACAAGCAGAAGTTGTAGGTGTTTGCAGTAGGCTATCTTGGTGCTAATATATCAGTATTTCTAGCCTGGCAGCTGGAGATCATGCATCTTGGTCGTCTTGGGTTGCTACAACAAAATGCTGTAAACTGGGTAGCCTGCAGAAACAGATGATTACTTCTCCTGCTCTAGTGGAAGGACGCCTGAGATCAGAGTACCAGCATGGTGAGGTTCTGAAAACCCTCTTTCAGTTACAGGCTGCTGACCCCTTGTCATCCTCTCATGGTGGGAAGAGGGTGAGACAGCTCTCTGCTGTCCCTTTTATGAGGACACTAGTCCTGTTCCTGAGGGCTCTATTCTCATGACTTAGTTACCTCCCAGAAGCCTCACCTCCAAATACTATCACAGTGGGCTCAAGGTTTCAACATATGAATTTTGGGAGGTCACAGATGTTCAGTCCATTGCATGGTGTTCCACATTCTCTAATGAAGGTCAAGTCATCCTGAGACAAAAATACTTGACTAGTTGTCACTTATCTTCTCCTTTTTCTTTCTGTGTCTTAATATGGTCTGTTCTGATAAAGAGCAAACTTTGAAAGGACAGCTGTATAGGTTGGGATGTGGAAGCATGAGAGTGAGTTTGTTATAATAAGATTCCACCTGGGCTGGAGTTTCCAACATAGATGTAAGCAAGATCAGTAAATACAATGACTCAAATTTGAAGGAGCTGGAGCAATGATTCTGGGTTGCCCTCTTGGGGTTCAGTAGAGAATATATGTCAATGAACTGAACTTACATTTTAGTTTTCATGGAAAAACTAAGATGGCTTCATTAAAAATCAGAAAACAAGATATCCACTCACCATCTACTCTCGCCCATTGACATCCCTTCCCCTGCCCTTCATGACACATAGCATTTCCACAAGCTACTTAGGAAATACAAATGGATTCAGGGGTTTAACCCAGTAATTTTTTTCTCTCCATTTGCAGCAACACTTTACTCCAGTTGTGTTATGATCGAGTGGGACTGAGATCAGGTAAAGGGAAACCACTGTAGAGAAAGCATTTGAGAACCACACTCTTCCTTACTAAATTTTGATTTTTAAAATTTGCTTTGGGTTTGGTTCAGTTAATAAAGAGAAGAAAAGGATTAAGAAATGGAAAGCATTTTCCATATGTCTTTGTGGAATCTTGGAATTGAAAGAAATCTTGAAAGGCCATTTTGATGTTCTTTCCTTTCATCAATATTTGTTAAAAGTTGAATGAAAGCTGTATTTTGTATGAGGGTTAGACAGAAGACTTACAGAGATTAAAGCTCCCTCCATAAACTGGTCCATCTGTCCATCCATCCATCCACACATCTTCTTACCATTAGAAAATGCTTTTAGGCCAAGTGCTGTGATGCCAATTCTTTTTCAGTATATGAAAAGAAAAAAAACAAAATCTCTATTACAAGTGCAAATGTGAATTGGATTAATTACAGATTCTCTCTCCGATAAAGGTTCATGTCTGGGTGTCTGAGGCTGCCTTTTTTCCCCCTGGATAATTTTCACTCCCTTTTGTAATCTAACTGGTACTTTTACTACGTGTAAGGTCAGAGTTTTTTTTTTTTTAATATTTTGATATAAATGAACAGTTTTGAGAGTGGACATGAATGATATACAAAATGTAAAAGATGACTTAAAAATGGAAAGACATACTCATTGATAAGGAGATTTAATAAGGTTACTACTCCTTCTTTAATTTATAAATTCCATATAACCCCAATAACAAGATTATTTTTAAAACTAGGCAGATGACTCTAAAACTGATTTAGAAAGGTAAACAATAACTTCTGAAAAATAATGCGGGGTGACCATTACATTTTATAAAAAATTGAAACAGTATGGTGCCCGCATACGAATAAGAAAACTTTATCAGGACAAAACAGCAAGTCCAAAACAGACCCTAAGAGATGAAGGCTGCATGTAGTCAGTAGAGACTGCTCAGTGGATTATGTTAGGACAACTAAATAGCACATCACACCTTATAGTATGACAAGTTCCAAATGAATCAAATAGTTAAATGTTAATGGAAGAAACCATAAAAATGAAAATGCAAAAATTAAAATACTAGAAGAGGGAAAGTATTTCTAACTATGACCTATAAGAAATAAAATCAAAGATTGATTAAAAACGAAATATTTGTACCCAGTAAAATCACCAACATCAAAGTTAAAGAGAAATGACAAATTGGGAAAAATATTGTAATTTGTTCAAAGTGTTAGTTTCTCTATTCTGTAAAGAAGTCTCATAGATTAACAAGAAAATGACTAATGTCAGTTAAATAATGAACAAAGAATAGAAAAATTTGCACAAAAGGAAATTGATAAGAAAAGATCATTTACTTTGCCTAAAAAAGAGAAATACAAAATAAAGCTAAATTAAGATGATTTTATCTGTCAAGCTGGCAAGATTTGAAAGTTTGGTAATGCCTGATGTTAACAATGGTGTGGGAGCATGCAGACTTTAAAGTACAGAGACGGTTACGGTAAATGGCAGGAGTCAGTACACTACAGACTGTGAGTGAAATCCACCCCGAAGCCTATTTTTGTACTACCCATGAATTAAGAACAGTTTTCACTTTTTAAATAGTCAAAAAAAAATTCAAAAGAATAATGTTGTGTGATATGTAAAAATTATAGGAAATTCAAATTCCATGTCCTTAAATATAATCTTAGTAGAACAAAGTCATGCTAATTTCTTTGGTTGATCTATAGTTGCTCTTGTGCTTCAATGGCAGATCTGAGTAGTTGAAAGAGGCAATTTGGACTGTACAACTGAAAATATTTTTTTCCATAGAAAAATTTCACTGAGCCGTGCCTGCCCTGCCTGCCCTGCTCTACAATTTGGCAATAGCTGTCAAAATCATATGTCCCCTTTGACCCAGTGAATTAACAGCTAGGAACTCATCCTATAGACACACTTGCCTAATTGTAGAAAGACACATGTCCAGGATACCTCCTTACAACATTGACTGGCAAAAGATTGGAAGTGGAGTAAATGCCTATCAGCAAAGGACTGGCTGTATAATTTTAATGCATTCACATAGGGAAATCCTGTGCAGCTAAGAAAAAGAATCTACAGGCCAAGATGAAATTTCTAAAATACAGTGGAACTTTTGACCATGTATTTATGTAACCCATTAAAAAAACAAAGACTTTGAAAATTTCCCTTCCCTTCTCTGATTCAGTTATTCTCTATCTCAATACCTGGTAATATTTTCTTCCTACCATATGTCTCCATCTGAAATTTTTGTTCCTCTGTTTACTGCTCTAGTAGTTTTCCTAGACCCTAGAGTCTTTGAGATTGGTGACTTTGCCTGTATTGCTGACTCAGTGACAACACGGGAGCCATATGGAATGAATCACCAGCTCCCCATCACTTAAGAGGCAAGGATGTTGGTAGAGGGCATGGATGGAATGGACATGGGCAAGGGGCTTCCTTAGGAAAGATGGACCCCACTCAGAGCCCATGCAGGATTCTGACAGTGGTAGTCTTAATTCCATAATCTTCCATAACTGTCAATAAATCCTGTCTTCTGCTGCCACTGTTATCATAACTGGAGACCAAAGATGCAGTGAGCGAAAAACCAACAGTCAGCAAATGAAATAAACCAAAGGCCTTGCTGTTTCATGTGTAGCTCCTGGTGTTAGATATTCTAATGTGCAGCATAGCTTGTAACAGAAAAATATCAGAAATAATCCAAGTGTCCATTGACAGATACCTGGTTGGGAAAATGTTGGAGTACCATGCTGATATTATAATGAAGAAGGATGGTCGCTATAAACTGACTTGAAAGGATGACCAAGAGATATGAGGTCAAAAGAAAGCAAGTTATAAAATAGTTTGTGTGATATGATCCTGCTTTTCAAAAAGTTATGCATAAGAGAAATTAAAAACAGTGGGAGAAGGGCACTCTGTTGGTCATGGTTGTTTCTGGGGGCCTGTAAGAAGAGGAAGTTTGACTTTTTATGTTGCATATTTATGTAATGTTTGAATGTTATTACTGTTAATATATTTCTTATAGAATTAGAAAGAAAGAATGAATCTCTATTTGTATTAAGCTCTGTGTATAAGTGTCTGAATTCCTGACATGGGAATCTTATAGTAAAGAATACACATAATTTATCTAGAGCACTTGTCAAAGGATAAATGACAGGAAACGGAGGTCTGGAATCTGGAAAGGAAGGGTACCCATCTGGGCTCATGACATCTGATTCTTGGGAACTAGAAGAGCATAGTCTTTTGACATTGGCTCCCTAGAAAGAAATTGTACAGGGCTGGAGATGTAGGAAAGGATGGTTGTCAGGACGTAAGGGCCCTAATGTTGAAATAATAATCTGAGGACTAAAGTGACTCCAGGATGGAGTCAAGGAGCCACATCCATGTACCACCCTCTACAAACACCTGCTGTCTTTGTTATTATGTCCTGCTCTTGTTTTCTTGATTTTTCCTGATGCAGCTGAGACAACAAGACGGGGTGGTCCAGAAGTGGGAGTGGAGACACCTGGATTGCAGTCCTTCCTCTCTCCTGGACTTGCCCTGGGACTTCGGGCTGTCAACAGCCTTCCTCCCTCCCTTGCCCTTCCTCCTCACTACCTCACATCCCCCTTCACTTCAGTTTCCCGTCCCCAGCAAGGGACTGGCCACATCCTCATGGTCCATATGATGGTGTGTATATCATGGGATGTGGATTGTTCTTAGACAAATATTTCCTATAAAAGTGTGTATTGATTTAATCTTCATTTTCCCCCTTGACTTCCTGTCTAGAACTCTCTATTGTATTTCCCCTTTGCATCTTCACTTTGAAGGTCATCATGCAGTGGTAGGGCTGGAGGAAGATATATCTGGTCCAAGTCCATCTGTTTCCAAGTGAAGCCCAGAGAAAGTGGGATGACTTGGTCTTAACAATTTTCCTCCAGCTTGAAGCTCCACAGGAATCACCGGGAGATCTTGTTAAAATGCAGATCCTGATGCAGTAGGTGAAGGGTAGGCCTGACATTCTATATTTTTAACAGGCTCCTGGGGGACACTGATACTGCTGTTTCCTAGTCTGAACTCGGTGAACTGAAAGTATGGGATACTGAGCTTCTCAGAAGCAGAGCATGACCTTGGCCTAAATTCTCCCACTCACTGTCTAGTGCTCTTTACTACAGGGGACATAATTATTTATTCATTTCTTGCAAGAACTAAAGCTACCATCTACATAGAAAATTTGTGCCCAGATCCCTTGGGAGAACTTTAACAATTGAGGGCATCTAGGCCTCTCTTCCAGAGCTGTTTGGTTAATACAGGCTGAAATTTGAGACTTAGTATTTTTATAAGTTCCCTTGATTATTTTGATTTATTCAGCTCATGACCAACTTTTGGAAATCACTGTTCAAGTTATTTAGGAATATTAAATTATATATGGTATGATCTGAGTTTTAAACTTTATTTTGACTTGTTATTTTGTTAATGTATATTGATTCCCTGTAGATTTCTTATCACTTCCTTAACCACTGAGAAGAGCAATGCACACAAAAGAAAGAGTGTATATTAACTTCCATGAAACTAGAAGGATAAAAAAGAAAATATAGAAAAATGATAGAGGAGTACAAAAATCCTGAATAAGAGACCCTTGATCTTATAAAAACAATCATAAAAAATATATACTAAGCTATGTATGCACACAAATGTTAAATGCAATGAAATAAAACAATTTGGAATTCAGTATAGGTAAAGAGACGGCAAGATTGTGACTAACTTATATATACAGTGGAACACATCATATTCACATTTAACTTATATAAAGTGCCTCTACAACTTAATAGAAAGGAGAGAGAGGAAAAGAATTGTAAAGTATGGACAATTCTGCCCACTATTCCATTAAAGAAGCAGAGAATGACCCACTTCCTGTGTACCCCTCAGAGTATAAGCAGCTTGTAATGCTGAGTCTGGTTGTTGAATTTGAAGGTAAACTTGAGCCAGTTCCTTCAATGATCTGTTTGTATAATAAAGGAAAACTAACTATACAAACAAAAAGTAAAAAGAAAAAATTCTCTTTGACTAATCAAGTGAAAAAAAGAGAAACCTCACATGCATTTATGACTGCCAGTACAGAGACAGACACAGCCATGCTTACACATCTCACACACTTCCTGAGTCTGGGGGTGAGTTGTTAGAGAAGATGTATTTTAGACTTCAAAGACCCTTGGAAACCTTTTTTTAAGTAAATGAGTCTATTACCACCTCCTTTCTCCTTGCAGTTTTGGATTAACAAAACAAATATCATCTTAGAGCGAAGAACACCTAAACTTTACTGCAAAAGCCTCTGTTCCAAAGATTTCTGAGTGTTTACTAATGTTAACTTTGCGTAGATTTTCTCCTGTTTGTCTTTTTTCAATGCTGCTTATGAGAAGATGTCTTTAAATGTTTATTTATTCATAGCTGTGCTGGGTCTTCATTGCTGCATGGCTTTTCTCCAGTTGCAGAGTATGGGCTCCTTGCTAGCTGCAGCGCACTGGCTTCTCACTGTGGGGGCTTCTCTTGTGGATCAGGGGCTCTAGAGCCCAGGCTGAATAGCTGTGGTGCACGGGCTTAGTTCTGCAGGATGTGAAATCTTCCCACAGAAGGGATTGAATCCATGTCCCCTGCATTGGCCACTGAGCCACCAGGCAAGCCCTTGTCTTGTTTTTTAGCTCTTGTGACAGCCAAACAACAGTGGGATTTGCTCTCTCCCCATCACCCTCCCCATCACCTTCTGAGTGGGGAAATCATTCAAGAGCAGCCATTTGCTGGAGGAGCCATGTGAGCTAGGGAGGTTGCACTTCAAAAAGGTATGCTCACGTTTTGGGTTTTCTCTTGGTCCTCTGTGGCTCTATATTGTTGCTTCCTCCAAGATGCCCCCAACAAGGATGGATGAATCTGTCTCCACACAAGCAGAGCTCAGAGGCATGGCTTTCCTCAGCTTTTCAGAAAGAGATATACTTTGTTCTAGCTAGCGTTTGACCTCCAGAAACAAGATGATCTTTCATATTTTATCAGCAATTAATTGCAATCACTGCTGTTTTATGATCTGATGAAGGCCTTCATCTCCACGACGTGGTCATTGTTTCATGCTCTTTGGTAGGCTCAGTGATCACCTTCCCTTCCGATGTTTAGATGAGTTTTCCAGCCTGCAGCTGGGTGAGGCAGTAGCTGAATCATGTGAGTTGAGTTTTGACATTTAATAAGCAAGTGTTAGCTTTGAACAATGTATCCCTGCCACTGCCCTGCAGTAGGCAACTGAGAACATGCTTTGCCTGCATAATGACATCTCAGTAATGGAAAGAGAGGATGATTATTCAGAAGCATTGGCATCTAGGGGAAAATCTCAAAAGCATCAGGTCTCAGCCTGTTGTCACTTTTATTCCACCCCAGTGAGAACCCATGATCTGCCCGATGATGGGAGGTTGATGGTATGGGAAGTAAAAGATGAGGCACCAGGGTAAGAGATGATGGCCTCGCTCTCTTCAGCTAACAGGGGACTATCCTTTGTATCTGTCATATAAAATGATTTGGTGGCACTCAAAGTGCAAATAAAAATGTTCAAAACTCAGATGAAATGAATTTGGATGCTTAAGTCACCTCCAATAACTGTCTTATGGAAATGGAACTGTCAACATCTTTAAGAATTGAATTTATTGCTCTGGCAAGAAATAGAAGCAGTGATCCTAGACTTGCAGGATTCTCAGTGTCTTCTAGAGCATTTCCACAGTCAGTTCTTATTTATTTCATGCATATTCACCTTGTCTACTAGATAGACTCTGTCTTTCCCAAAGATAAAGAGCAGGTCTTTACACTTTGTTTCTCTTCTCTATAGTTTACACACAGCATGGAACATCATTCCCAGCATATGAGAGAAGGTGAATAAATCTTTGCCATTGCTACCAATAGCTGTACTTAGGAGCTTCAACTATGCCAGTTATTAATCTGGGTGCTTTACATAATAGTCCATTTATTCTCACCAAGATCACTGAAATGGATATATTTCTTTTGAAACCATGGGAGAGATGTTAATACTTGCATTATGGCAAGGATCCAAAGGTTGTGGTTTTTAACCTTTACATTACACCATGTTATATAGATTGTACCTTGCTCTGGGCCCGAGATGTGTCTTCTTCAAGAAGACTCTGGCCATCAGAATCTTGTCTCATATCCTTCTTGACTCAGTAGATGGATGACATTACACTGAGAAACATGTAAGTGGAAGCTTGGTGTGAGCAAAGAGAGGTTGTATTCTGCAGTGATGCTCTTGAATTATTTTTGCATTTTTGATCATTTCTCTTGGGTTTTGGATTTGGTATGAGCCCCATGTGTTTCTCTTTGGATTAACCAAGATAAAACCCAAGAGCTGATCAAAACCCTGCTGTATTCACCTTTCTCAAAAATAGCCCAGCTAGAAGATGTGAGAAAGAATTATTGGGGGAGAGGTCCCAGAGATGAGGGTCAACTTACCCTGTAAGTTGAACCAATTAGTGGGAACTGGTCACTGCCCAACTCTATTTCATCTCAATGTGAATTAGGATAAAGGCACCACTTCATCAAGGTTTATCTCCACTAGCTGGAAAATCCTTGCAGTTTATTGATTTTTATTAGAACTGCCTGAGGCTTAATATTCTTTTTCAGCATAGCACTCCTGGCAGCTTCTACTAACCATTGGAGTTGGCACTTAGGATTAAAAGCTATCTGTGATCCCTGATTTAGAGAGCTTTGTTTTTTTTTCTTCCTACGTGTCTCTCTTTTCTTGTTGCAAAGCAAAATACCAGGAAAAGATGTGCTTCTATTTTGGCTGAAGCCGCAGGTCTTCCCTTGGGATTATCCTTAGTTGTTGGGTTAGTCTCTTACCAAATCTAGCTGGAAACTGGATGTTTCCTATTTGCCTCAGAATTTGCCTCTCTCTTCAACCAAGAAGTGATATTGTGGGTAGATAGATTTAACACTCTCTTGCTGTTATTTAGAATGGGATTCCAAAGACTTCTGGTTGGATTAGATGATCATTTGTCTTACTTGGGTAAGTTGAATATTTTATATGCCATTTTAAAATCCAATGGCATTTTTCTTGAATTTTTCTGAAAGTTACACAAAGGGAACTTAAATGTTTTCATGAGTAGACTAGATATGTGAGGGGGATATACTTTTGGGGGAAAACATGCAACTTAAATGATCTGCAGTATTCCAGGATATTTATGGCAGGTTGATTACAAAGATGTCTCAAATTTTCTGTCACTTTTTGTGTGTATACCATTGACCATGTGGTCTTGCAGCTCACCTCATCAATAGCTGGAATCTTTCCCCTCTCCTTTTGAATCTGGGCCAGCCTTGTGACTGTGCTTTGGCCAACAGAATGGCATCCAAGGATGATGTACCTTCTAATCCTAGGCCTCAGAGGTCTTATATGCTCCTGCTTGCTCTCATCTCCCTTCCATGTGAAAAAACCTAGAATAGCCTTTAGTATGATGTAGAAGAGAAACGAGCCATCTGAGGTGAGGGCATGCTCAACCAGCCAGTCCCCAGCCAATCCAGGAACATGGGTGAACTCAACTGAAATCAGCTAAACCTAGCATGAATCCACAGAGCCACCCAGCTACTCATCAGCAACAATGAGTTGTTGGGTTTTACAGCACTAAATTTTAGGTTACTTTGTTATGCAGCAAATGCTAACTGATACATATTCTGATTCTAAAGATGATTCTGATGGATAATTTACATAGCATGCATAGAGCCACTAGCTGTGGCTTTTAGTGGATAGTTAAAAAATATTAATTCCTGTCTTCCTTTTCCTTCTTTAAAGAGATGTATTCCCAGACTGGAATCTGCAGGTTTCAGCCAGAAGATAGAACAGCAACTTGAAAGTCACATCAAACAGGTTTACATGAGTTGCCCTATCTTATAACTGTCTCTAGAGACAGGGAGTAGTTTTTTCCTAGGCCAGACTGACCGATATTCTTTATTGCCTTAGAAAGAGACTTCAAAGATTTAAAAACACACCCCTTGACTTTGGCAAGTAAATGATACTGTTTCTGGTTTATGTAATATTTTTTTGGCAAAACTGTCAAAATGTGGAAAACACTTTAGTAAAACAGAGTCCTGGGTCTGTGTGACCGTGTGTAAGTCACCAGCTTTTTATGTGCCTCAGTTTCCTTGTCTCTAAATTGGGAAAGTTGACCTCTAGCTCCAACCATCCATGACCCTTCTGGCAGCAACACAGTGAAAGCAGGAAAATAAGATCAACAGCCAGGTTACTCACTCTGAAACCTGGCCCTGATGCTTTCTAGTTATTTGCCCTTGGGCATGTGGGTGCCTCAGTTTCTTCATCTGAAAATGGGGCTGCCACATCTGTGGTTGTGTGGATTACATGATGTAGTTCATCTAACTGCTGAGAACAGTGCCTGGCACAAAGAAAGTGCTCAACAAATGTAAACCATTATTCCATTTGGCATAGGGTCATGTCTTACGCAACTGCACTTTCATGGGATTTAAATGAAAGTTCACATGGCGAACATCAACTCAGTAGATAAAACTGCCACGGGTTTTGAAACTCACCCCCACACAAATGAATCGTAACTGTGCTGAAGCTTTTATATTCATTATTCAAAAGTTTTTCTCTCACCTAGTTGGGTGTGGCATCTTACATAAGTGAAATGGACTGCTTTAGCTCTGACCTTGTTGTTGTCTCTCTCTTGCTGCTACCCTGTGGCAGCAAGCGAGAGGCAGTTTAATGCAGAGTTAAGAAGACAGGCCCTAACTCTGGCTCTGCTACTTATTAACTTGCTCCGTTCCTTAATTACTCTGTCTCTCCATATTCTCATAAGGAAGATGTCCGTAATAATAGTGCCCACCTCATGGGTTTATTCTGAACGTGATACATTTAGAGAAGTGCCTGACACATAGTAGGCCCTTAATAAACACTGTGGGTTAGTATATTATTATGTTCTGTTCCACTTGAATTGTTTTAAAGCAAGCCTAAGGGGTCTGAACATTGTCCAGAGGAATATCTTTTGAAAGAATAAGGGTGGCAAGTCTAGAGATGCTATTGCTGACCCACCCAGATCTCCTTTGCCAGACTGGTGTTCCCACATCCCACGTGCTATGAGCATCAGCTGTTAATGGCTTACAGCTGCCTCTTTCTCTGGAGAATTACCATCGGTCAAATGGGAGTTGCCTAGCCTGGAACTGCCTGGGAAGTTAAGCAAGTCTTCTTCCCTTAGGTGTGGCCCACAGCCAGTGCCTGGCTAATGCAGGGGCACGAAAGGACCCTTTGCCTCAAAAGGGCAGGGGGCAACTTTGTGGAGTAATTCAGGCTCCGGAGCTCCCAGGGGAATAAGACCGAGCCAGACTCCAGTGAGGCCACACCTAACTCTGCCTCCCTTTCCCTGTCCTGTGTCCCTTACTCTCTTTTTTCTTGCTCAATAAATTACTTCCATGTGAATCTTCATCTTGGGCTCAGAATGAAGAAAGAACTGAAGCATGAGCATTACAGAGATTCTGAGGCATTCCAATTGGACTTTCTGGGAGAGCAAACACCCTAAGTAGGTGTAGTTTTGATTCTTTCCAAGTCTTTGTTTAGGAGAAGAGGCTGGAGGGACTTAATAGAAGTTGAGATAGCAGTAGGATGTCAGGTAATGGACATAATGGTCTCTGTGTTACTGAGGTCTGTGCACAGCTTTGAATGACACATATGAACCTGAAAGTATTAGTTACTCAGTCATATCTGACTCTTTGTGACCCTATAGACTGTAGCCCATCAGGCTCCTCTGTTTATGGGATTCTCCAGGCATGAATGCTAGAGTGGGTTGCCATTTCCTTCTTCAGAGGATCTTCCCAACCCAAGGATCGAACCCATGTCTCCTGCATTGCAGGCAGATTCTTTACCATCTAAGCCACCAGGGAAGTCCAAAGTATGAACCTAGACATAGGTTTTATTGGACCATGTTACTACTACAGTGCTTAATACCATGTATACCTAGAGTCTTTCAGTACTCAAGACAACCTCGGTCTTAAATCCCATGCTGACTTCTTTTGACTATGTGGAAACCCTCTTCTGTGTTATGACAGTAACCTTTCTTCCATACTTACCAGACAAAATTGTCCAGAGGACTTTAGGGATGAATTAGGATGGGAAGTATGAGGTTTTCCACTATTGAACTGCTGGTTAAAGTGTTGTAAAACCTGACTGCAGGTGTTCCCTGACAAGATCATCATCGTTTGTCCCAGAAATAGGAGATAAAATTACCTGCATATTTAGTCTTAGATTTGTATACATTGAAGAACCAACCACCTACTTGAATTCAAATTTCTATTCCACCCTAATGTTTCAACAGAGGAATTAAATACAGAATATTCCAGAATTATCTTCTTTTTTCCTCTCAAGAAGGGAGCAAGGGATCATCTCTCATTTTCCTTTAATTCATTTGTTCTCTATCTCTGCCCCTTGTATATTTTCTTTTTCTCTAGTCTGTATGTGACATAAGCATGTCTTTCTAACCTCAGTTCAACAAAATAACATTGATGAACATGTTAGGTCCGTTTTTCAAAGGATCTTATAAAATATGTCCATTGCTTCTCATGGAAGACTGTCTTCAGAATAGAACCTGATGCAGGTTCCTGGAACATCGCCCAATTTGTCACTAGTTTTATATTGAAAGAGGGTATAGATAATGTATAATAGAATATAAGTAGTATTAATACATGAGCTTTTAAGATAAACATAAGGTTTCAAAGAAAAACGTTGCAATGAAGTTGGACTACGCTGAGTTTACCCCTCAGATCTCTGGTGTAGTACAATATTCTCTGATGCTAAAAGGATGACTTTGGTGGAAGTGTCTGAGAAGCACTTCTAGATATAACTTCAACCAGTTCAAAATATGATGTAGGTGTGGCTTCACATAACTATGTAATAGAAGGAAGAAGAAAAATGGGAAAACTTCTAGGACCATTTTCATCTCAAGACTGGAAATGCAAATAATATTCCAAGTTTAGATGAGTAACTCAAGAAATGGCTTGAAAATATAATTTTCTGCATTCACTGGAAAAATTAAGAGTTTAGCTCATGGAGATACAATTTTGATATGGTGTATGTTTTGAGGGGACAGTCATTGACCCCACTGTAGTGGATGAGATGCATGACCAATCAAAGCTTGCTTCTCAGAAGCAATTAAGGGGCTGCCTAGCAAATAATAGGGGCCATTATGACTCTTTGGCTAGAAAAAAGGAGAGGTGTATCATTTCATGAGTGAATTGATAGCTGTTAAGTTCTAGAAATTTCGCAGCTTAGGCCTGAGAGAAGCCCTCTTTCTCATGGATTCTGAATCACTATTATGTTGCTGTGCTGTCCTGTGCTTAGTCGCTCAGTCATGTCCAACTCTTTGCAAACCCATGGACTGTAGCCTGCCAGGGTCCTCCGTCCATGGGGATTCTCCAGTCAAGAATACTGGAGTGGGATACCATGCCCTCCTCCAGGAGATCTTCCCTACCCGGGGGTCGAACCCAGTTCTCCCGCATTGTGGGTGGATTCTTTACTGACTGAGCCACCAGGAAAGCCCAAGAATACTGGAGTGGGATTATGTAGCTACTACTCTGGAACTGGCAGTATGAACTTGAGTTAGACTCACAAATTATCCCAGGTCAGGGGGAAAGGTTATATTTCCTCATATAAGAAATTGACAGTACTTTTGTATAGCAGGTATGGGAGCCTCTTGAGGCTGAGTGATGCTTTGCACAGGTTGCTCTCATTCAGAAAGGACAGGTGGAGAAGCTTCGCTTGGGCCAAAGTCAGTAGGTTTTTTTCTGGGTAGAATTGATTCTGACATACTGGCTTTTCAGAAAAGAGCCATTCAACAAATTCAAGGAGATGAGGTTTGAAATTGGTTTTGGGCCATGTCAGTTGTCTTTTCATAAGGTGGCTTCCCAGGTGTCTTGAGATGGTAAAGAATCCATCTACAATGCAGGAGATATGGGTTTGATCCCTGGGTCAGGATGATCCCCTGGAGAAGGGAATGGCTACCCACTCCGTTATTCTTGCTGGAGAATTTCATGGACAGAGGAGGCTGGCAGGCTACAGTCCATGGGATTGCAAAGAGTTGGACATGATGGAGTGACTAACACTTTCAGTTGCTTTTTCATAGAGTGGCAAGCATACAACAGAGTTCAAGAAATATACAAAGAGAGACCTTCTCATATAAAATCTAGAAAATAGTACAATGATACTGATTTCAATGATAAACCTTGAGAATACAACATGCCATAAGAAGACGGTTAGGACACCAAAGCCAATTGTCTGAACAGAAAAATCTTTGCTCAGTTTTTGGTTCTGCTCTTAGAGAGGCTGTGCTTAAGTTTCTACCTCTTTTTTTTGTTTGTTTGTTTTGCTTATTTTATTGGAGTATAATTGCTTTACAATGTTATGTTAGTCTCTACTGTATAACAAATTGCATCAGTTATCTTCCTCCTGTGCTGTGCTCAGTCGTGTCCAACTCTTTTGTTAACCCATGGACTGTAACCCACCAGGCTCCTCTGTCCATGGAATTTTCCAGGCAAAAATACCAGAAGGGATTGCCATTTCATATTCCAGGGTATCTTCCTGACTCAGTGATCGCACCCCCATCTCTTGCATCTCCTGATTTGGCAGGTAGATTGTTTACCACTGTGTCACCTGAGAAGCCCTTGCCTCAACTACATGTATACATATATCCCCTCCCTCTTGAGAAGTCTCTACCTAGTTTTCCTCAGGGGATCCTGGGTCCAGCCTCTCAGGGAGTGAAGCAGGTTGAAGTGGGGTGCACACGGGTCTAGATTATGATTTCACTTCCAGCTATGTGGAGAGATTTCATGCTTCCTTCTTGCTCTTTCCCATGATGCATACAGTTGAATGGTTGACTCATAATATCTGCTGGCAAGCATAACAGAGGGAACCCTAATGATAGCAAGTCGTATGTACCCCTCCATGTTGCCTCTCGGCAGTAGCATCTGTGTGGTCCTGCCCCAGCACCTGTGGAAGATTTCATGGTGCTGTCTGAGCCGTGTTGCCTACCTGAGCTCCCTGTGCAGAAGCTCCCTGAGCTTCCCGAGCTCTTCATTTCCAAGAAAAGGAATCACTCTTTCTCCTTACGAACATGCAGACAGAGGAGGGAATTAAGGAGACAAGGGAAAACCACCCAGCAAGCAGACTTGAAGAGCATGTGAGGAGCAGGGGGAGAGGAGGAAAGGGAAAATGTGTCAAACAATGTTGTGTCAGTTCTATAACTTTCCACTGATCCATATGTGGATTTGTATCAGCACTCATGTCTTACAATCAAGACAAGAGCCAGACAAAAAGGCTTGGACTTAATAAGTCCAGGAGAGAGGTTTGTTTATCAAGGTTTCTCATTGTTTGAAAACTCAACATCTGTCAAAGACTTGGAGGGCTTTGCCCCCCACACTTGGGGCAGGTGCTTCTGGTCTTATGACACTGGTGGGTGGATTTTAAAGAAACATTCAGTGGGAAAACCCAAGGTCCTCTCTATCAATTGCCACTGCCTTTTCTTCCCACCAGGATTCCTCACCTCTTAGGCTGTCCTGGGGCTTCCAAGCAGGTCTCCTTGCCTCCTACCACATCCACACTCACCTTGGTCCACCACATTATGTTACTCTTTCCAAAGTCTAACTTAAAGAACTTAAAAATTCATTAAAACTGTCCAAACTTCTTAGTAGGGATCTTCAAATTCTAGATCTTTTTGTTTCTTTGAGTCTAATTTTGTTGCCACCATTCTCCCTTAGGTGATTTTTCTTATATTTTTAAATGTAAATAGGTTTATGGAAGTATTATATAAATGTAAAAAAAAGTTACTTGATGAATTTTTGTAAAATTTTCATGCCCATGATATTGGCAACTAGATCACGAAACAGAATATAGCCAGCACCCAAAAGCCCCTCAAGGTCCTTCCCAGTCACTATCCCCCCAGGGGTAACCATTGTCCTGACCTATAATCCCATATATTAGTTTTGCCTTTTTTTGTGAACTTTGCAAAGAGGTAGTCATGGAGTGTATATTTTACCATGTCACTTAACGTTATGTTTGTTTTTTCCATATGTACATGTGGTTGAAGTTGATTCATATTTATCACTGTATAATGGAATCAGCAAAAGGATATTTTTAAACTTTGTTTATTTAGGGTTTTAAAAACCAATTAATTAATTTACTTGGAGGATAATTACTTTACAATGTTGTGGTGGCTTTTGCCATACACTGACATGAATCAGCCACAGGTGCACATGTGTCCCCCCCAATCCTGAACCCCCCTCCCACCTCTCTATCCCATCCCTCTGGGTTGTTTCAGAACACTGGCTGTGAGTGCTCTATTTCATGCATCAAACTTGCACTGGTTATCTACTTTACATATGATAATATACAGGTTTCAATGCTATTCTCTCATATCATCCCACTCTCATCTTCTCCCACATAGTCCAAAAGTCTGTTCTTTCCCTCTGTGTCTCTTTTGCTGCCTTGCATTATAGGATAGTCATTGCCATCTTTTAAAATTCCATATATATGAGTTAATATACTGTATTGGTGTTTCTCTTTCTGACTTATTTCACTCTGTATAACAGGCTGCAGTTTCTTTCACCTCATTAGGACTGACTCAAATGTGTTCCTTTTTACACTTGAGTAATAGTCCCTTGTGTATAGGTACCACAACTCCCTTATCCCTTCATCTGCCAATGGGCATCTAGGTTGTTTCCATGTCCCATCTATTGTAAACAGTGCTGCAGTGAACACTGGGGTACATGTGTCACTTTCAATTCTGGTTTTCTTGGTGTGTATGCCCAGCAGTGGGATTGCTGGGTTGTATGGCAGGTCTATTTTCAGTTTTTTAAGCAATCTCCACACTGTTCTCCCTATTAGCTGTACTAGTCTGCATTCCCACCAACACTGTAAGAGGGTTCCCTTTTCTCCACACCCTCTCCAGCATTTATTGTTTGTAGACTTTTTGATGGTGATCATTTCAACTGGCATGAGATGGTACCTCATTGTGGCT
Organism: Antilocapra americana; assembly: GCA_007570785.1. NCBI lineage: Eukaryota > Metazoa > Chordata > Mammalia > Artiodactyla > Antilocapridae > Antilocapra > Antilocapra americana. The sequence goes on from ML663049.1 coordinate 967,573, forward strand.
TTGATTTGCATTTCTCTGATAATGAGTGATGCTGAGCATCTTTTCTTGTGTTTATTAGCCATCTGTATGTTTTCTTTGGAGAAATGTCTGTTTAGTTCTTTGGCCCATTTTTTTGATTGGGTTTTCATTTTTCTGGTATTGAGCTGCTTGTATATTTTGGAGATTAATTCTTTCTCAGTTGCATCATTTGCTATTATTTTCTCCTATTCTGAAGGCTGCTTTTTCACCTTGCTTATAGTTTCCTTTGTTATGCAAAAGCTTTTAAGTTTAATTAGGTCCCATTTGTTTACTTTTGCTTTTATTTCCTTTACTCTGGGAGGTGGGTCATTGAGGCTCTTGCTGCGATTTATGTCAGAGAGTGTTCTGCCTATGTTTTCCTCTAAGAGTTTTATAATTTATGGTCTTACATTTAAATCTTTAATCCATTTTGAGTTTATTTTTGTGTATGGGGTTAGAAAGTGTTCTAGTTTCATTCTTTTATAGGTGGTTGACCACTTTTCCCAGCATCAATTGTTAAAGAGATGTTTTTTTTCTCCATTGTATATTCTTGCCTCCTTTGTCAAAGATAAGTTGTCTATAGGTGTGTGGATTTATCTCTGGGCTTTCTATTTTGTTCCATTGATCTATATTTCTGTTTTTGTGCCAGTACCATACTGTCTTGATGACTGTAGTTTTGTAGTATAGTCTGAAGTCAGTCAGGTTGATTCCTCCAGTTCCATTCTTCTTCCTCAAGCTTGCTTTGGCTATTCAAGGTTTTTTGTGTTTCCACACAAACTGTGAAAATATTTGTTTCAGTGCTGTGAAAAATATCACTGATAGCTTGATAGAGATTGCATTGAATATATCAATTGTTTTGGGCTAACAATTTATTTTATATTGGAATATAGCCAATTAATAATTTTATGATAATTTCAGCTGGAGAGCAGAGACTCAGCCATTCTAGTCTTGATGAACATTTGTGTTGCTTATAACTTTTGGCAATTATGAATAATGTGGTTGTGAAAAGTTATCATAAACAATACCCCCAAAGTGCTAAGCATAAAGGAGAAGTTGGTAAATTGACTCTTAAGCCTTTCAAAAGACACTCTTGACCATTCGTCAGTTGATGGGCATCTAGGTTGCTTCCATGTCCTGTCTATTGTAAACAAAGCAGCGATAAACATTGGGGTACACGTGGCTCTTTCAATTCTGGTTTCCTCGGTGTATATGCCCAGCAGTGGGATTGCTGGGTCATATAGCAGGTCTATTTGCAGTTTTTTAAGGAACCTCCACACTGTTTTCCATAGTGGCTGTACTAGTTTGCAGTCCCACCAACAGTGTGAGAGAGTTCCCTTTTCTCCACATCCTCTCCAGCATTTATTACTTGTAGATTTTTGGATTGCAGCCATTCTGAGTGGTGTAAAGTGATATCTCATTGTGGTCTTGATTTGCATTTCTCTGATAATGAATGATGTTGAGCATCTTTTCATGTGTTTGTTAGCCATTTTTATGTCTTCTTTGGAGAAATGTCTGTCAAGTTCTTTGGCCCACTTTTTGATTGGGTCGTTTATTTTTCTGGAATTGAGCTGCAGGAGTTGCTTGTATATTTTTGAGATTAATTGTTTGTCCGTTGCTTCATTGGCTATTATTTTCTCCCATTCTGAAGGCTGCCTTTTCACCTTGCTTATAGTTTCCTTTGTTGTGCAGAAGCTTTTAATTTTAAATAGGTCCCATTTGTTTATTCATGCTTTTATTTCCAATATTCTGGGAGGTGGGTCATGTAGGATCCCTCTTTGGTTTGTGTCAGAGAGTGTTTTGCCAATGTTATCCTCTAGGAGTTTTATAGTTTCTGGTCTTATGCTTAGATCTTTGATCCATTTTGAGTTTATCTTTGTGTATGGTGTTAGAAAGTGTTCTAGTTTCATTCTTTTACAAGTGGCTGTCCAGTTTTCCCAGCACCACTTGTTAAAGAGGTTGTCTTTTCTCCATTGTATATTCCTGCTTCCTTTGTCAAAGATAAGGTGACGAATGGATAAGAAAGCTGTGGTACATATACACAATGGAATATTACCCAGCATTAAAAAAAAATTCATTTGAATCAGTTCTACTCAGATGGACGAAACTGGAGCCCATTATTCAGAGTGAAGTAAGCCAGAAGCAAAAACAACAATACAGTATATTAACGCATATATATGGAATTTAGAAAGACGGTAACGAGAACCCAGCATGCGAGACAGCAAAAGGAATGCAGATTTATAGAATAGACTTGTGGACTCTGTGGATGAGGGAAAGGGTGGGATAATATGGGAGAATGGCATTGAAACATGTTAATTACCATATGTCTAATCAATCGCCAGCCCAGGATTGATGCTCGGGGCTGGTGCAACGAGATTTCCCGGGGGGAGGAAGGAGGGAGGGGGGTCCTGGAGAGGGAGCATATGTAAACCCATGGTGATATCATGTCATTGTATGGCAAAACTAATAAAAAAAAAAAAAGAAAAAAAAAAAGAGGGAGGGGACATATGTACACCTATGGTTAATTCATTTTTATGTATGATAGAAATAAAACCAATGTCATAAAGCAATCATAAATCAATTATAAATTAAAAAAAACAAAAAAACAAAAGACACTCTTGAGAGAGAAAGGGAAACTCATAGACTGGAAGATATTTACTGTATACACAGTATATATAGGATGTTGCTATATATACTATATTACTGTGTATATATGTTTATAATATTTGTAAGCATATATTTATGCTAATAAATATTTAAATTTATTTATCAAATAAATAAGTATTTATATATATTTTTTATATATGTATGCACACATTATATATATATATATATATATATATATATATAGAAGTGGTTGGTAAAGAATCTTCCTGCAATGCAGGAGACTCAGATTTGATCCCTGGGTTGGAAAGATATCGTGGAGAAAGAAATGTCAGTCCACTCCAGTATTCTTGCCTGAAAAATCCCATGGAGAGAGGAGCCTGGTAGGCTACAATCTATGAGGTTGCAAGGGTTGGACATAACTTGACAACATTATATATATATATATATATATATATATATATATATATATATATATATAGCATATATACCTGGGTAAAGGATTCATATCTTTACTATATAAAGAGCTCAATACATCAATAAGGAAAAGGCAAATGACTCAATAGTAAAATAGTCAGAACACTTGAGATTTGAGTAGGCACTTCACAAAACAACATACTAATGTGAGCAATGGCCCTAAACACATGAAGGAGGTTGCAGGCATTCTTATTCAGCTTTACTAATCTCTTCATCACCCCTGTTAGGTCATACACTTTCCTATTTCAGTATCTTTGCATGGACTCTTCCAGCTACCTGTGATCTCTTTACCTCCTTTCCCACCTACTTTTCCTTTCAAGACCAGATAGACAATATCTCCTTCTTCAGCTCCTTCCTGAGACCATTGCTGATTCAATTAGGCAGAATTAATCAATACTTCTTTGGAATCCCAAAGTTTGATTTCCTAGAAGTGAGGTGTTTAGCTCATATGTCTTCACTGCACATAGCATTGTGCTTGATGTATAATAGATGATTGATATGCACCTTTTGTTTCGTATAGTCAAAACCATGGTTTTTTCAGTAATCATATACAGATATGAGAGTTGAACCATAAAGAAGGCTGAGTGTTGAGAAATTGATGCTTTCATGTTGTGGTGCTGGAGAAGACTCTTGAGAATCTTTTGGACAGCAAGGAGATCGAATCAGTGAATCCTAAAGGAAATCAACTGTGAATATTCATTGGAAGGACTGATGCTGAAGCTGAAGCTCCAGTACTCTGGCCACCTGATGCGAAGAGCCGACTCATTGCTGGGAAAAGATCGAGGGCAGGAGGAGAAGGGGGTGATAGAGGGTGGGGTGGTTGGATGGCATCACCGACTCGATGGACATGAGTGTGAACAAACTCCAGGAGACAGTAAAGGACAGGGAAGCCTGATGTGCTGCAGTCCATGGGGTCACAAAGAGTTGGGCACAACTTAGTGGCTGAACAACAATGTGCCTTTTGAGATTGCCTAGCTTTCCCCTCAAATGTCCAGATAGAATCTAGCACCAGTGAAGTATATGTACTAACAAAGTCTTCCTGTGTTGAACATGAGCGTGTTTATTAGCCAATACAAAGCTTACTTCATAGGGAAAAACGCTGGCCTATTTCCCAAATCATAGCTCATCTTTAATGAATAGTGTCATCTTTAATGAATCTCTTCACCACAAGTCTGTGGACACAGACCTAGTGCTTTATAGACTGAATTGCATGTGAAGATACATATTAATAACAGATCTGAAAAACAGCATTGCCCTCCACAAAGGTAACTGAAGTGAGTGACTGGAGTCCTGTTATAGGTCAATAGCATTTATTTCACAGCTAAGGGAGCTCAACAATGGTATCAATTTGCATTTAAAATTAAAGTACTCCATGGCATAGAGATGAGAGGAAGGAGAGAAGTTTTTGCCCTTGTGTGATGACTCAGCCAATATTTCTGACTACACAAATTTTCTTTAGTCATCTTTATTTTGTAGGACTTCTCTTTTTCACCTGCTCATGCTTCTATATGGATCTAACCCCCCTAACACCTGTGTTTCATGCCCCTAACTTGTTTCCAGCCTCATTAAATTGCTTCAATACCAGTTTTGTTCTCTCACTGTTCTCGCTTATTTTTATTTTAACAAAATGCTAAGAAAAAGGCTTTGCACTCTCTCTTCCTTTTTCTTCCTCTCTTTCATTTAAAAAAACTTTTATAATATTTATTTGGCTATGTAGGGTCTTAGTTGTGGCATGCAGGATCTTCACTGCATCATGCAAGATCTTCCTTTGGTGCATGGACTCTCTAATTGTGGTACACAGGCCCCAGAGCATGCGGGCTAAGTAGTTGCAGTGCATGAGTTTAATTGCTCTGCAGCATATGGGGAGCCCTAGTTGCCTGATCAGGGATAGAACCTGTGTCCCTGCATTGTAATGCAGATTCTTATCCACTGGACGACCAGGGAAGTCCTCCTCTCTCTCTGTTTTTAAGAGGGAAGAGCTGTTATTTATGAAACTTTGTATCCCTGGATAGCTAAGTTTAGTGCCTTATACATGGGATATTCTCAGTAAATATTTTTGAGTCAATGGCTTGGCAATGTCTTGTTAAAATGGGGAGAGTTGCTAACCCTCCTGATTCAGACTTAAATTGAAGACAGTAGGGAAAACCATTAGACCATTCAGGTATGACCTAAATTGAATCCCTTATTTGATACAGTGGAGGTGACAAACAGATTCAAGGGTTTAAATCTGGTAGACAAAGTCGGTGAATACCTATGGACAGATGCTCTGAACATTGCACAAGAGGTGGTGAACAAAATCATCCCCAGAAAAGCAAATGCAAGAAAGCGAAGTGGTTGTCAGAGGAGGCCTTACAGATAGCTGAGAAAATAAGAGAAGCAAAAGGCAAAGGTGAAAGGGAAAGGGAAAGGTATACCCAAATGAATGCAGACTTCCAGAGAATAGCAAGGAGAGAGAAGAAGGCATTCTTAAATGAACAATGCAAAGAATTAGAGGAAATCAATAGAATGGGAAAGACTAGAGATCTCTTCAGAAAATTGGAGATCCAAGGGAACATTTCATGCAAAGATGGATTCAATAAAGGACAGAAACTTCTAACAGAAGCAGAAGAGATTAAGAAGAGGTGGCAAGATTACACAGAACTATATGAAAAAGTTTTAATGACACAGATAACCAAGATGGTGTTACTGACCTGGAGCCAGACATCCTGGAATGTGAAGTTAAGTGGGCTTTAGGAAGCATTACTATGAATAAAGTTAGTGGAGGTGATGAAACTCCAGCTGAGCTATTCCGAATCCTAAAAGATGATGCTGTGAAAGTGCTGTTCTCAATATGCCAGCAAATTTGGAAAACTCAGCAGTGGCCACAGGACTGGAAAAGGTCAGTTTTCATTCCAATCCCAAAGAAGGGCAATGCCAAAGAATGTTCAGACTATTATACAATTGCATTCATTTCACGTGCTAGCAAGGTAATAATGCTCAAAATCCTTCAGGGTAGGCTTCAATAGCATGTGAACAGAGAACTTGCAGATGTTCAAGCTGGAGTTACAACCAGGTATCTAATTGCCAACATTAGTTGGAACATAGAGAAAGCAAGAGGATTTCAGAAAAGCATCTACCTCTGCTTCACTGACTATGCTAAAGCCTTTGATTATGTGGATCACAACAAATTGTGGAAAATTCTTAAAGAGATGGGAATACTAGACCACCTTACCTGCCTCCTGAGAAACCTGTATGCAGAAATAAAAACAGCAGTTAGAGCTGAACATGGAATTATGGACTGGTTCCAAATTGGGAAAGGAGTATGTCAAGGCTGTATATTGTCACCCTGCTTATTTAACTTATATGCAGAATTGTTTTTGTTGTTTTTCAGTCACTCAGTTGTGTCTGACTCTTTGCGACCCCATGGACTGCAGCGTGCTAGGCCTCCCTGTCCTTCATCACCTCCCAGAGTTTGCTCAAACTTATGTCCATTGAGTCGGTGATGCCATCCAAGAAACTTGTCCTTTGTCATCCCCTTTTCCTCCTGCCTTTAATCTTTCCCAGCATCAGGGTCTTTTCTAACGAGTCAGCTCTTTGCATCAAGTGGCTTCAGCATCAGTCCTTCCAATGAATATTCAGGGATGATTTCCTTTAGGTTTGACTGGTTTGATTTCCTTGCAGTCCAAGGGACTTTCAAGAGCCTTCTCCAAGACCACAGTTCAAAAGCATCATTTCTTCAGTGCTCACTTTCTTTATGGTTATTTGTCACATTCATATATGACTTCTGGAAAAACCATAGCTTTGACTTTACAGACCTTTGTTGGCAAAGTAACGTCTCTGCTTTTTATTATGCTGTCTAGGATGGTCATCGCTTTTCTTCCAAGGAGCAAGCATCTTTTAATTTCATGGCTGAGTCACCATCTGCAGTGATTTTGGAGCCCAAGAAAATAGTCTGACACTGTTTCCACTGTTTCCCCATCTATTTGCCATGAAGTGATGGGACCAGATGCCATGACCTTAGTTTTCTGAATGCTGAGCTTTAAGCCAACTTTTTCATTCTCCTCTTTCACTTTGATCAAGAGGCTCTTTAGTTCTTCTTCACTTTCTGCCATAAGGGTGGTGTCATCTGTGTATCTGAGGTTATTGATATTTCTCCCAGTAATCTTGTTTCCAGCTTGTGCTTCATCCAGCCCTGCATTTCTCATGATGTACTCTGCATGTAAGTTAAATAAGCAGGGTGACAATATACAGCCTTGACGTACTCCTTTCCCAATTTGGAACCAGTCTGTTGTTCCATGTCCAGTTCTAACTGTTGCTTCTTGGCCTGCATACAGGTTTCTCAAAAGGAAGGTAAGGTGTTCTAATATTCCCATGTCTTTAAGAATTTTCCATAGTTTGTTGTGATCCACAGAATCAAAGGCTTTATATACAGAGTACATCATGCAAAATGCCAAGCTGTATGACTCACAAGCTGGAATCAAGATTGCAGGGAGAAATATCAACACCCTCAGATATGCAGATGATACCATTTTAATGGCGGAAAGCAAAGAGGAACTAAAGAGCCTCTTGATGAGGGTGAAAGAAGAGAGTGAAAAACCTGGCTTAAAACTCAATATTAAAAAAAACTAAGATCATGGTATCTGGTCCCATCACTTCATGGAAAATAGATGGGGAAAAAGTGTAAACCATGACAGATTTTATTTTCTTGGGCTCCAAATCACTGCAGTTGGTGACTGCAGCCATGAAATTCAAACATGCTTGCTCCTTGGAGGAAAAGCTATGACAAACCTAGACAGCATATTAAAATGCAAAATCATCACTTTTCTGACAAAGGCCCATAGAGTCAAAGCTACGGTTTTTCTGGTTGTCATGTATGGATATGAGAGTTGGACCTTAGAAGGCTGAGTGCTGAAGAATGGATGCTTTTGTACCTTGGTACTGGAGAAGACTCTTGAGAGCCCCTTGGACTGCAAGGAGATCTAACTAGTCAGCCCTAAAGGAAATCAGTCCTGAATATTCACTGGAAGGTCTGATGCTGAAGCTTCAATACTTTGGCCACCTGATGCAAAGAGGAGACTCATTATAAAAGACTCTGATGTTGGGAAAGATTGAAAGCCAAAGGAGAAGGGGGCAGCAGAGGGTCAGATGGTTAGATAGCATCATTGACTCAATGGACATCAGTTAGAGCATACTTTGGGATATAGTGAAGGACAGGGAAGCCTGGTGTGCTGTAGTTCATGGGGTCACACAGCTTAGCGACTGATCCACAACAACCCTCCCAAAGACGTTAACATTTTTAATAAGATGTTAATTCATTCAAATTAATTTCTAACTCATGCATCTTCAGGTTATAAGAGAAATAAATGAAAATGTTTGGGGAAATGGGTTGGGGGAGAGAGTCTGAGGCAGTGGGGAACTTTTTTCTTCGAATTTGACCCTTGGTCCTTGGGTTGATTCTTTAAATGCAGTGCTCTCCCTTTCTTTTGCTTTGGTAATTTATTTTTTAAGTCAATAACACCCACTTTTTTAAAGTGTAAGAATCTCTCTTTAACATTAATAAAGCTTATGCAAGACTATTGAAATAGTTGAATGTAAAATAGCCAAGACTTACCCTGAATTGAATGTTATATGATAAAATAAATTTTAGTATCACAGTGTCCATATGAATTTGTTATTTTTGGCATGTATTTGTGTGAGGTGTATCATTAATACAGTCTAAAGACAAAAGATGGTGTGCAAATGAACATATGGGTCCTTGTCATTATCTCCTGCTGTAAAAAAGCCTTGCCTCTCCCCAGTGGCATTTAGTACATGCAGTACAATTATTTATAAACACATATTGAATATTAGCTGGCCTCTACCTACCCTTATCAATGAGGAAATGCTGACTTCATGAACTTTTATTTATGGTTTGTCTTAGGTTGGGTTTCCCTGAAGTAGAGCCTGAAACAAGAATTTGGGGGGAAAGTTATTTATTTTTAAAGTAAAGTAAAATGAAAGCTGCTCAGTCGTGTCCGACTTTTTGTGACCCCATGGACTGACTATACAGCCTATGGAGTTCTCCAGGCCAGAATACTGGAGTGGGCAGCTTTTCCCTTCTCCAGGGGATCTTTCCAACCCAGGTTTCCTGCATTGCAGGCAGATTGTTTACCAGCTGAGCTACAAGGGAAGCCCAAGAATACTGGAATGGGTAGCCTATCCCTTCTCCAGTGGATCTTTCTGACCCAGGAATCAAACCAGGTTCTCCTGCATTGCAGGCGGATTCTTTACCAACTGAGCTATCAAGGAAGCTCTTATTTATTTTTAATTAATTAATTTTTATTTTTGCCTGAGCTAGGTCAGACATGACCCAGCTTTGTTGCCACACATGCCTTTCTCTGAGTGCGGCGAGCAGGGAGGTATTTAGTTGCAGTGTGCAGGCTTCTTGTTGCAGTGGCTGCTTTTGTGATGTGCATGGGCAGTAGGGCAAGCAGGCTTCAGTAGTTGTGGCACACAGGCTCAGTTGCCCCAGAGCATATGGAATCCTCCCAGAACAGGGATCGAACCTGTCTCCTACATTGACAGGTGGATTCTTAACGACTGGATCGCCAGGGAAGTGCAGGAAAGTTATTTACTGAGGGAGGAGAATGAAAGAATCAGGATATGCGTATGTATTATAAGTTGCTTCAGTTGTGTCTGACTCTTTGCAACCCTATGGACTCTGTCTAGCCCTCCAGATTCCTCTGTCCATGGGATTCTCCAGGTAAGAATACTAGAGTGGTTTTCCATACGCCCCTCCAGGGAATTTTCCCAACTCAAGATAGAACCCATATTTCCTGTGACTCCTGCATTGCAGGTGGATTCTTTGCTGCTGAGTATCAGGGATGCCCCAAGAAGCAGGATAAGAGTTGGGAAAAAGCAAAGACAAGATCTCAGGTAAGTCTAGATCTCAGTCTGAACCAGCAGTGAGCTCTGAAGTGTGAATGGCACCACTGAGCGTTTGTTCTGTGTGAGAACTGGGCTTTTGCCCTCACATACAGTCAGTCATTGTTTACGGGATGCCTCAGGGGGACTGTAAACTTTCTATAGGTGAGAAGTTCCAGATGCCCAAGGGCAGTCCTCCAGGGAAGATGCAGGCAGGATCCCTCAGCCGCAAGAGCCACACAGGGGCTGGAGATGAGCAGAACTTGTAAAGAGGTCCAGATGCTCATTCATTTGTTCATTCATCCATTCATTTAACACATATTTATTGAGTGCCTATTCTGGACAAGCTCCTGTCCTAGGAGCTAAGGGTGAAGTAGTGAACAAGCCAGATAAGGTCCTTACTTTCATGAAGCCCACAGCATGTAGGGGAGACAGAAATAAACTAGTAGATAAATGTAGCACCGAGATAACTTCTGAGAGTGATACTTTTCTAAGAGCAAAAATAAACAGTTAACTAGATTGTGGAATGACTGGGATGAGGGGTGGGCACTTGAACAGAGATGGAAATGGTGAGAAAAGCAAGCTGTGCAAAGATGTGAGGGCCTGATGTTTAGGCAGAGGAAATGACCTTGGTCAAGGCCTGAGATAAGCAGTTCATGTGTGTGTGTGTGTTTAATGTTTTAATTGAAGTATATTTGATTTACAATGTATTAGTTTCAGATTCTAGCAAAGGGATTCAGTTTTACATATATTTATATCTATTATTTTCAGATTCTTTTCCTTTAGCGCTTCCTGTGCTATACAGTAGAACTTTGTTGGTTATCTGTTTTATAGAAGTAGTGTGTATCTGTCAATCTCAAACTCCTAATTTATCCTTTTCTTCCCTTTCCCTTTTGGTAATCATAAGTTTGTTTTCTACGTCTGTGGGTTTGTTTCTGTTTTGTGCATAAGTTCATTTGTGTCATTTTTTTTTTCAGATTCCACATATAAGTGCTATCATATTTGTTATCATTTGGCTTACTTATTATGATAATTTTGAGGTCCATCCTTGTTGTTGCAAATGGCATTATTTCATTATCTTTTATGGCTGAGTAGCTCATGTGTTTTAAGAACAGGAAGGAGGCCACTGGGCCTATGGTGGAGTTGAGAAAGTTGTAAGAAAAGGGTAGAGAAGTGAGCATAATGGATAGGGTAGAGGGTGGGGGAAGCCATTGTAAGGAATGTAGTGACTTTGCATTCCAGTTGTAGAAATGAGTTCCTTTGCCTGCATTAAAATGGTAAACATGGCAATTTGCCTGACTTTGACATTGATTTACCTTAACATGGTTTGTTAGAAGTGTTTGCTAAGGAGATTCATGGAATAAATAAGGAAAAACTTGTGATTAAAGGACAGTTCACTTTTTTCAAACTCCAAGAGCATAGCAGGCATTGAATTTAGACATCTTATACAGTAATTATGAGAAAATTTTCTCTCCTTGTTAAAACATTCCCCAAATTTTAAAAGATATATAGTTGGACTCAACATTCCTTTGTCCTTGGCAGTGTGACAAAGCAGCGTTTTTAGAAAAGAATGTAAGTTGGTCTTGACCTTGGCTATATGCAAGGAAAGTTATCAAGGTCACTTTTTGTTTGTTTGTTTTTACTGTAATTGCTATTAAAATGAATCAAGAAATAAGTAGAGACCATCTCTTTTTGCTCACTATTCTGCTCCATGCTGAGACCATGAATCTTACATGTAGATCTATTTCCCAATTGCCAGTATGCATTTTTCTTAATTTTTTCAGAATCCACTGGGGAAGGTACCACAGTTAGAAAATACCACTGGATCATGATTATGGAACATGTTTCCTGCACTTTATTTCTGAAGAAACATAATAGTTATAGAACACTCACCACCAAAGCTGTTGAATGGAACCCAATGAAATTGTATAAAAGAAGCCCAGGAAAACAATGCTTTCTGTCTGATCTATTAGGTCATTGTTGAAGACCAAGGTCAAGGAACAGCTCTCTAAACTGAAATAAACAACATTTCAAATCAAGATGAATTAAGTATCAGTAGTGTTTTTATTCTTTCCAAAAATGGATTTTTCAAATGGTTCTGATTTAACAAAGATGTGAAATCTTTTTGTCATGCTCTTCCCTTCACCAGCCCCTGCTCTCACCCGCTTCATGTGTGAAACCCATGTTTAATTCAGGGGGAACTTAATCCATATGTTTCTGATTCATTTGCACAATGTTCTTTAGTAACAGCTAGCTGATGTCCAAAGAGTCTTCTGGGAATTTTTATAAGTCTTTAAATTTTTTTCTTCAAGCCAGAAAATCATATTTTCCAGCTCAAAGTGCCCCTCCAAATCAGAAATCCTCCTAGCCTATTGGAAACAGTATTTTGAGGAGGCCTTAAAATCAGGCAAAACACAACTCCCGTTGTGAGCCATGCAACCAGATCTACTTGAGTAGCCCCTGAGAGATTGGAGAAGCAAGGGAGAAGGGACGGAAAAGGGACCTGAATAGCATAGGGAGTCTTGGACCTGCCATGTTTTTCCATTTCTAGGAGCAACCACTGAAGTCCCACAACATATAAAATCAGACTCAATTTATGGTGTACAACTAGAGCCAGATATTTTTCAGTTGGCTTTGTGTAACATCTTTGAGCAAGGGTGGAGAATTCTAGACCTGCTTTCAGATTCATAAATATAACAAGACTTCATTTGTGAGCACACTTAGCATTTGCTCAGCAATTCAGCAGCTAGGCTTCATTTTCTGGAAAGCCTGATAAAGTCTAAAGATGAGAATGGTTGTCTATAGAATTAAATTGATTCTACCAGGAATAGAAAGATGAAGGGCCTGTTAGGGACAAGTGAACAACTGTTGGAGAGTAGTCTAAGAAACTCTTGCTAGAATCTAAAAATTATTTCCTTTGTCCCATTTACTTCAGCTGCGCTAAGACCCAGTTTTTTTTTTTTTTTTTTAACCACCCTTTAAGGGCACCTGATGTCTCTGGGGAAAAGATGATCCATAAATTAGCTTTATTTAACCCAGGACTTGGCAATGAGTGCATACTCATCAGAAAGTAGTCTTTTACCACCAAGGGCTTGGATTCATCCTAATTCATGTCTCAATTTTCTTCTGGGCTATAAATGTGCTTCTATACCATCATAACCCCAATTTTGGCTATTTTGCCAAAGTGAGTTGCTGTTCAATCCTTATAAGAAGTTTTCCAATCCCCCAGCAACCCCATTCCCACCACCCGCTGTTGGCCTAGCCAGGATGGTGATAAAGGTTTCCATCTCAACATATGCCATGACCATCTTTGTAATTCCCCCAGAGAGAGAGAGAGAGAGAGAGAGAGAGGGAGGGAGGGAGAGAGAGAGAGGGGGGGGGGAGGGGGGGGGGGGGGAGAGAGAGAGAGAGAGAAGCAGCAATAATTTTTGATTCCTTTCATGCCTTCCAAATGCAATCTATTGAGTTGTATAGCCTCTTACTTCTCAACTGTGGTCTTCAGATCAGCAACATTAGTATTACCTGAAATCTGTTAAAAATTGAGAACCTCAGTCTTTCCACTCCACCCTCAGACTTGCAGAATGAGAGCTGGCTCATTCAGCAAGTTCCTGGTGATTCAAGTTTGAGAAGCACTGCTAGACCATACCTCTTTTAATGGCTCTTCATTCACCATCTGCCTCTTGCCTGAATTACTGAAATTGTTTCCCAGTTTCTGCCCCATCCTTCAGCATATTTTCAATTCAACCACCAGAGCGATCTTCAAAAGAGAGTTATTCCTGTCAATTCATTCCACTTCTTAAAACCCAAATAGCTCTTAACAAATGTAAAATAAAATATGAACTCCTTGCCAATCACTGAAGAGTCCTGTGTGAAGTGGCCTCTGCATCTCCTCCCCTCTCAGTTCTTTCTCACTGTCTCCTCTAGCCGCAGTCTCTCATTCCCACACAGCCAGCACCAGCTTCCCGTCCACCTGAAGTTTCTTTAGCAGAGCCACTCATCGTTCAGGACTCATCACAGATGTCACCTTGTGATGAACTCTTGGCTACCAAATTTAAATCTACCTCCTAGTCACTTTTGACCACATTGCTCTGTTTTATTTTTTATTGTTTTCTGAACCACCAGCAATGATCTTGCTTATTTGTTTATGCATTTATTGACAGTTATCCAAAATGGAGACTTTCCCCATATTATCTCAGCTGTATCCTCAACACCTATAATGTACCTGGGACACTGTTGAGTTCATTCATTGCTGAATGAATTATGGCATACATTTATATCTATACAATATGGACAAAAGTCTGTGTCTTATCATTGATGTTTCTTCCACTTTTCCTCCCTCCTTTTTTTTTTTTTGACAAATATTTAATTTGAGCAGTTAACTTATGCAAGGTACAAGGCTAACAGGAGGAACAGGAAACGGACCTAGTTTCTGCCCATGTGAAGCAGAGAGGGCAGTGCAAGATGGATATTAACCAATCAGCCAAAATAAGAATGATACCATCCTATGGAGCATATAAAAGTTAGCTCAGGGGGACTGCTGGGAACTGAGGGCTGAAAGATGAATATGCTAACCAGGAGAGGAGAGTGAGAGGAATAGGAAAAGGGGAGTATTTTGTGTAGAAAGAATAACATACCCAAAGGCAGAAGGGAATGTTAAAAGGATAGAACAAGGCCTTTAGGAGGGGGTCCAGAGAATGAATGGGGAACTGTATGTAGTGAGGCTGGCAAGGCAGGCAATGGCCAGACCAGTGGGCCCTAAAGCTACAGTGACTGTAAGTCCCGGTTTACCTGGAGAGTTGTGGCTTTTATCTGCCATCTGGCACAGTTATGCATAAACTTACTAGTCACTCTTATAAGCCATATCATAGCCTTTCATCTTCCGAGGTGCTTCTCAAAGCCCAGTAGTAACAACAGGAATCCTAGACCCAGATATTCTGGATTCCAGTAAGTGGTTTGTTGTTATTTGCACTGTGTACCCTTAAGCAAATTGCTAAACATCTCTGAACCTTGGCTTCCTCATCAGTCAAATGGAGATTCAGTAATTGTAGTATTCAACTCATATGGTTTTAATAAGAGTTAAATGAGTTCATATACATCAATCTTGTAGGACAGCATCTGGTACACATTGTAGATAGGTAACCACTAAGTGTTAGCTATATTATTCTTGTTATTTTTAATATTCAGATAATAATGGGAGCCTGTGAAAGGTATTAGAAAGGGGTGACATGGTCAGAGTTGTTTTTCAAAAGTTATTTACAATTTTGTAAGTAGTAATATTTAGGAGAGGGATTAAAAGAGAAAATACAGAGTTTTTCTAAAGTGAGATATGTTTAATAAACAGACAGAGTAAGTAATCATCATGATCATCTTCTACTAAGAATATAAGAGTCCAGAAATAACATAGTTCTTAACTATTTCTTGCAGATTTCCATTTGATAGTGTTTGGGGGCAAAGCAGCTATTTGGAATTTGATAATATTGTCCTTGAATCAGTGGAAGAAACAGCAAAGGTCAGAGTTGGAAGGGCCAATCAGTTTTCTGTTCTAAGTCAAATTCTATATTCCCCACAAATCTACACAATTAGAGTCTCTGGCTTGCACAAAGGGTTTCCATATAGATGTCCTATTTGGTTTCAGTGACTTCCAGCGGGGGTGGGGGGGTTGGTGGTGGTGATGGAATCAGCAACAGCAAGGAGATGGAAGGTTTCAGTAAATTCTTCCCAGTGGGCCTTGACTTGAACTTTCCGGGCCTGGAATATCTCCTTCACAGCTCCCTGACACTCCTGTTACCTCAAGGGTGAGAGGAAGCAACGTGAGTGAAAAGGGGCCCCATTTCCCTGGGGTTAGCATGGGACACACCTCACAGTCACTTGTCACTTTGAAATTCCCCTCTCCCAGGAGTGCAGAGAAGGATTATAGAAACCTGGCAGATAATTAACGTTTCCCAGTGTGAACCGAAGGGATTTGTCACACACTGACTTGAGCATCATGTCAAGTGGTTTAGTGGTTTCTCACTGAACCAGGGGAAAAGTAGATACAGATTTCCAGGACAATTCCATTGAGTGATGGCTGAGGAATGGGAGCATGGTAGTAAATTGTTAACCATTTGATTAACCAGGACTCATCATATTACCCAGACTGGATTTCCCAGTTTAAAGATTTAGAGTATACTGAGGTGATTTTAGCAAACTAAGTTCTCTGACCTTTCCCAAGGCCTTTATAAGCTGTTGGGAAGCCCATATAATTGAGTAGAGCTGATGAGAGGAAATTTAGCATTTCAAATTCTCTGGTAACTTGGTTTTGAATGAAAGAGGATCTATTGTATTGAATTAGACATTGATGGTGAAAAGCCTATAGAACTCTAGCAGATAGGAGCTGAGAAAAGAAGGTAACCACCTTTATATGTAAGGCAGTATTTAATTGCTAGTTCACCAGTAAGCAGATTCTACTTATTTTCAGTTGACAGAGCACAAGTCCTTTTATGTTTTAGGTCTCCAAGGATTAAAAAAGAAATTTGAAGCCATGCTGATTGTCACGAAATTACTTTAAGGAAATAGATCTTAAGGTTGGTTTACAGAGAAGAAGAAATGAGAGCAAAAACTGGGACGGACTTTCCAAGTGGGAGGAACAGAGGAAAGAGGTGAAGAGATGTACCGTTTTTCCTGTGTGACAGGTGGAGGTACCAGTAACGAGGATGAAGATATTAGTAACATTCAATCAGTCCTCTCCTGTGTCTCATTTAATTCTTAAAATTATTAGGGAACTTATCTTGTTCTCATTTCACACATGGGAGAATGGAAGATTAGGTAATTTAAGTATCAGGCTAACTGCAAAGGAACTTGAGTGCCAAGCTAAGCAATTTATGACTATGTCCTGTATGATTGACAATTTTGTTAAATTTAGTGGAATATTATATTCTGATCTTTTGGAAGAGTGATATCAAGTTTTAAGTGCCTTCCTTATAGGCATTTTTTGGGCAGAATTCAAATTAATATGAGTATTTTGTTAGGAAGGTACCATCTAATTCATAAATAGATAAAATAATATTTTAAAGAATGTGATGTACAAGGGAAGAAGAGAAAACCTACTTCAGAAATCTCTCTTGTTGCTCCATATAAATATGTGAAGTTCCACAAATGAAGATGCTTTTCTTGGAGTCCAAGAATATTTTGGAATTTTCTGGAATCTTTCTTCTTCTCTTTCCTCACTCCTTCTGTCTTTTTCTTTCTTTCTCAAGCACTTACTGAGCTCCTGCTTAGTACATGGTATTTTGCTCCCAGTTGAGGATAATGAATAAGCATATTTTTCCTAGTGAGGAGACAATGAGGACAGCAAGTCACTGCCGCCCAATGCATCGGGGCTGACCACAGAGAAAAAGTACCTAGAAGGAGACTGGGACTATCAGAAAAACTTGGGTGGAGGAATGAGTAATCTAGAAGAAATCTGAAGGGTAGATAAGATAAGGGACTGACATTCCAGGCAACTGGGGACAGGATTTTCAAAGGTCTGATGGCTTGAAATGAAACCATCCTGAGGTTGGAGGATGCTCATTATTTTTAGGACATGAATTGGGATAGGAGGGGGGTTGATAGATAAAGGATGCGTGTAGTCAGTTAAAGGCCATATTTTTCCTTCGGCATTTAGATTTTATCTGGCAGTTGATGAGTAACATTAGTGATCAGTATTCTTAGAGCTAAAAGTAACTGCAAGGTAACTGAGAAGCACCTGGGAAACCCAGGTTGTATCTGACCTTAGGCATAGCTATGTCCAGTTGCTTTTCAACTTTGTTTCTTGTGGGTCAGCTTCATTCTTAGGCAACTATGGTGCCTAAAGGTCCAGGCTTACACCTAGAGTGCCTGCAAAAAGAGGGTAATGTTTTTATTGTATTTGCATTAAAATTCCCAGAGAGAAATCTCAATGCCTCTGGGTCATGTTGCTTTGACTCAATCAGTCACTAGAGACAAGAGAGTTCTGAAACCTGGGAGTGGGGTCTATCTAACCTCCCTGGGCATTTCCATTGA
The DNA here is from genome assembly GCA_007570785.1 of Antilocapra americana. Lineage (NCBI taxonomy): Eukaryota > Metazoa > Chordata > Mammalia > Artiodactyla > Antilocapridae > Antilocapra > Antilocapra americana. The sequence continues at coordinate 985,549 of ML663049.1, forward strand.
ACAGATGCTGGACAGACTGAAAATATTTCCATGAGAAGAGACTTTGTAAAAATCTGATGATATATGTGACATGGTTAGTTTGGTACTGAAAACCTCTTGTTTTATCTTTAAAATATATACTCTTTGGCCCTAACATAAAGAAAAAGTTTTGTATTTTTTTGTCAATAGGAAAAAACAAACATTGAGCGACACTAATTGTCTTGGAAGATGTTCTATGTTTATACGATGGCCACATCTATTGTAGTAGGTCATATAGTTGGCCCAGCCAGATGCCCTTCCCTGGGCTGGTAGGCTATTTCAGGTGTGGCCCCCTGTCCAACAAGCTTGACCAGGTGTCTTGTGCCATCACTCTCTAGAGCTCCCTGAGGGATCAAGTTGAGGCTAGACTTTTGAAAACACATCTTTGTCTGACTCCCCCCGCCCCATGAACCATCTTGCTCTCCATGCTTCCTCACAGGTTTCTTCTGAGTCCTCCCTCAGTGTATCACTTGCATAAGAACCCTCATCTGAGGCTCTGCTCCTCTCAGGAAGAGGGACCCCTTCTAGGGCCGGAGGGTAGGATCTTGTCTAACACTTGAAATTGTCCAAGGAGATACATGGGCTGACAAAGCAAGAAGTCTTATCAGGAAGGGGCACCCAGGTGGAAAATAGCAGCATAAGGGAGCCCAGAAGAACTGCTCTGCCCCGTGGCTTGGGTTTTATGGGGTGGGATTCATGTACGGGTTGTCTCTGGCCAGTCACTGTGACTCGGAATCCTTCCTGGTGGCGCATGCATCGCGCAGTTAAGATAGATTCTAGGGAGAAGGATTCTGAGCTGACATATGGACTGGCATCTCCTGTTTCCTTTTGACCTTTCCCAAATTCTTCCGGTTGGTGGTGGCTTGTTAGTTCTGTGTTCCGTACCAGGAAATCCTGCTGTAAAATAACTCATGCAATGGTTATTATGGCGCCTGGCTAGGGTGGGCGGTTTCAGTCAGTGTTTCCCCTAACACTTCCAGGGAACTGAGGACCAAAGACACCCACAGGAATATTTCTGTGTAGTTCAAGGGCACTGAGCCATTCTCGCCTAAGATCTTTGAAGAGAGTCTGTGAGCACTAGAAATTGCTTTCTAGGAATGGAAGCTGATGGAAAGGGTGGGCAGTAAAAGAAGAGAAACTCTATGTTACTTCACTGCTCTGGGGCCAAGTCTGTTTTCTCTAAAGTTCTGAGGGCCTGTCTCAAATTCTGTTGCTTATTCTTTGCTGAGTAAACATCTACTGCTATGTGCATTTCCGAGTTTTCTTGGGAAACTCAAGGTCTTTGATTTGCGTTTTTCAACTCTATGTAACCCCACCCTCCTAGAGGCTGGGGATGCCAAGTGGAGGTACCCACAGCTCTGTCCTAACATCACAGCATTCTCCTTGTAAATGTAAATGAAAAACAAGAATTCTGACAATCTTAATATGCCAGCGCATGGTTATATTGCAGCTCAACCTGAGGTCAGCCATGTAAGTCTCAGAGATTTTTAGATTTTACTCCTTTTTGCTCCTGTTTCTATTATAGAGATTAATTGAATGGACTCATTTGGCTCTGCAAGGGTTTGGGATTTAAGTAATGGTCAACCCTAGGTTCTGCAAAGATGATACATTTTAAAGAGCAGCTGTGCAGGTTATTGTAGAACGTACTAAATGAAGAACAGCTAGAACTGCTGATTTTCTACAAGTTCACAAGTTAGAAATATTCAACTTTCTTTTCCGTCACCCCAACTATTTGGAATCTTTTGATTTGGTCTGAGAATTCTCTTTCAACCTCCGGGAGAGGCATCACTTGGAGAAAGTTCACCGAGAACAGGGTGTTGGTTTTACATCTGACCTTTGTTTGGGAGTTTCAGCAAAGTTTCATGGTCTGGTGCCCAGTTTCCCTATCAAAATAATTACTGAAAAGAATATTTATTTTGTCTTTATTTCCATTGCAGGGCGGGTGTCAGGAGCTGAAAGTTATTGGCTAAGCTTGTAAACTGCTATTTCAACCATTGTCAGGCTCCTGAGTCCAAAGAAACTGAAAAGACCTGCATCTTAACCTGGTGCCATGTTGATTGCTGAGAAGGGTGTGGGTCATGGGAGAAATTCCTGGGGTTTTACAAAACAATGAGATCTACGTATCCTCAAGTCTGGTAAAAAAACTTCACTTTATTTCAGGGCTCCACCTAACTTTGTCCATCTGCCATGTGTGGTTCCACCCTCAAGCAGTTTTCCTAGTGCCCTGCTCCCTGTGGTACCACATTTTTTTCTCTTTTGACAATAAATTTTTTTTAATTGAAACTTTATTTTTCTCCACCCAGGATTAGATTCCTACGTACCTAGAATTTTATGCTAATTCCCATACGAGGCAGCTATATTTCCATACCACTTGAGCATTTTATCTCTTGGATGCTGCCTTTTTATTACCTACATTTTTTCTTTTCTTCAATATTTATCTGGCCATGTAAGCTTTCCAGAAGCAAAAAAGAGAACTGAACTAATGTGTAACTATTTCCTTTTTGAAACCTACTTGATACTTTTACAGAAAAAAAAAGATTCTTAAACCTCAATTCTGCAGTGTTTTCCTAGATTTAGCATAAATGAATTAGTTGCCCTTCTTAACTGAACTGGAGAAAATGCAACAATATCAGAGATTGTTGGGTAACTGATGTGATTTTTATGACAGTGGCCCAAGAATGATTTTGAAAGTTTTTGCAAGACAAATTACAGAGAGAAAAACTTTGCAATGAAAACTGCAGCTTAGCAAAATGCAATTATCCTCCAAATGTTGTCATAAATCTAAAAATAAAAACAGTCTACTAGTAGACAATAAAATGGTAGTATCCAAGAACAAATTAATGAAACTTTCTTAGAAATGACATAAAAGGAGAGCAGTTGGGCATGGTTGAAGTAGAGATAAAAGTGACCACAGAATTGGAAACATATACACAGAGAGATTAGTGCATTTAATAGATCTGATCATATTTAATAGAGCATGTACAATTCAGAACTTGGAACTTTTCTCAGTCACCCACACACAGCTCTGTACACAATGCTTTCACTTTGGTGCATTGCCCTAAGGATTTCACCGTAACTTCAGAAAAGTGATGCTCCAGTTCTTGATTTTCCATGACAGTGTCAGCCAAAGAAGCATTTCCCAGTCTCTTGTTCTGTGCTCATCCACAAAATGAGTTATTTTCAGATTTTAGAGGTACTTGATTTCTTAGATTTTTATTTTGACCTTGAGGTTCTGTTTGTCATTGAGATGGGCCTCCGCTCTGCTGGCTGCAAAGCTAATGCATTCATCCTTAGACGATGAAGTCATCATTGACCCTTCTTGTGGACATCTTTGTGAGATCATGCTGAGCGCTAAGTCCAACTTAAATGAATTTTGACATATCATCTAAGAATATGATTATGGGATTACATGACCACATATACTCCCAAGGTAGTGAATGCATTTTATTGAATGGTGTTAGTAGGACAAAGCCAAGCAAACATTTTGGAAACCTAGGCAGACAGAGGCTGAGGGAGAGAGAGAGAGAAATGTGGTTCAGATATCCAAGGAAGATGGAGGAGACCTTGTAAAATAGAAAGAACTGCAAAAATTCATCTCCAGGGAGTTAAAACTTGGGGGTAACTCATTTAGTAAAAGCTTATTCTTTCTGCTTTTATATTAATCCCTACACCGCTCTTCCCCCAAGAAAGAAATGTTTCCATTTGGCTTGAAAAACATGTCTGTATTACATCCTAAGCCATTTCCTTTGTAAGGAATATTTTTGAAAAACGTTTTTGTAACAATTTCCAAGTAGAGAACAATGAATATTTCACTGTAATTACTGTCAGAGATTCACAGTGGACTGTCTTTCTCTCTTCTTTAAAATTAAATCATATAATGTCCTCTTTATGTGCTTCATATATGTTTTAGGAAGATCCTTAAATTCAAGGGTCTGACAGTCTTTAATTGGCATCCTAAAAGCTCCATACAAAATGTTAATACTGGCTCTTGAATTTTTTCAAAACCTATCTTTTTAAGAAGGAAGAACTTTCATGTTGTCATCAACTTTGAAAGTACAACTATTCATTTCAGTTCAGTTGCTCAGTCGTGTCCGACTCTTTGCAACCCCATGAATCGCAGCACACCAGGCCTCCCTGTCTATCACCAACTGGCAGAGTTTACGCAGACCCATGTCCATCGAGTCAGTGATGCCATCTAATCATCTCATCCTTTGTCATCCCCTCCTCCTCCTGCTCCCAATCCTTCCCAGCATTAAGGTCTTTTCCATTGATTCAACTCTTCACATCAGGTGGCCAAAGTATTGGAGTTTCAGCTTCAACATCAGTCCTTCCAATGAACACACAGGACTGGTCTCCTTTAGGATGGACTGGTTGGATCTCCTTGAAGTCCAAGGGATTCTCAAGAGTCTTCTCCAACACCACAGTTCAAAAGCATCAATTTTCTTCGGTGCTCAGCTTTCTTTATAGTCCAACTCTCACATCCATACATGACTACTTGGAAAAACATAGCCTTGACTAGATGGACCTTTATTGGCAAAGTGACTTAGAATATTCCTTTTGCTTTTTCACTAGTGGACTAGCTGACCAGTTGATACCTATTATAATTCTTGATGAATATTTAAAGAACAAAGCAGTAACATGAGTAATATAAAGTTGATGGGTAATTAAGTTTAGGAGAGATATCTGTTCCTACTGCTGACATTCTTATTCTGTCTGAATATCTGAGGGTTGTAAATGGCTTTTTTATATTAAATTAGATTTTCATTTTCTTATGGATAAAGGGTCCACATAAGAAACCTGATGTAGCCCAACTTTGGTACTTGCCCTTTGTCGTCTTAGGATCTAAAAAGGAAATGATATTAAAGTAGAAAAAATATGTGAAGAGGTCATTTGTGTGTATGCATGGGCTTGTTATATAAATTAGGGTCAGACAGTATCTAAAATCTTATTTTCACCAAAAAGTTGGCATTTATGGGCCAAATGAGTTTTGAGGTTCTTAAATCATCTGAGGAATTTGTTTGCTATTAAAATATATGAAAAAATATTTCTATAAGAGTACATAGACTAATATAAAATTTTAAAATTTTCATTACTTCAATTGTAATTAAAAAATACTGGCAGTGCCAACAGCAGCAATAGCAGAGACTGACCATAAATTTCACTGATAAATTGTGATATTTTTAAAAGTGAAAGCAGGTTCTTTTTAAAAAAATTAATTTATTTTAATTGGAGGCTAATTGCTTTACAATATTGTAGTGATTTTTGCCATACACTGACACGAATCAGCCACGGGTGTACATGTGTCCCCCACCCTGAACCCCCCTCCCACCTCCCTCCCCATCCCATCGCTCAGCGTCATCCCAGGGCACCAGCCCTGAGCACCCTGTCTCATGCATCGATCCTGGACTGGCGATCTGTTTCACATATGGTAATATACGTTTCAATGCCATTCTTTCAAATAATCGCACCCTCACCTTCTCCCACAAAGTCCAAAAGTCTGTTCTTTATATCTGTGTCTATTGCTGTCTCACATATAGGGTCATTGTTACCATCTTTCTTAATTCCATATATATGCGTTAATATAGTGTATTGGTGTTTTTCTCTCTGACTTCCTTCACTCTGTATAATAGGCTCCAGTTTCATCCACCTCGTTAGAACTGATTCCAATGCATTCTTTTTAATGGCTGAGTAATATTCCATTGCGTATATGTACCATATCTTTCTTATCCATTCATCTGCTGATGGACATCTAGGTTGCTTCCATGTCCTTTCTATTGTAAACAGTGCTGCAATGAACATTGGGTACACATATTTCTTTCAATTCTGGTTTCCTCAGTGTGTACGCCCAGCAGTGGGATTACTGGGTCATATGGCAGTTCTATTTCCAGTTTTTTAAGCAATCTCCACACTGTTCTCCATAGTGGCTGTACTAGTTTGCATTCCCACCAGCAGTGTAAGAGGGTTCCCTTTTCTCCACACCCTCTCTAGCATTTATTGTTTGAAGACTTTTTGATAGCAGCCATTCTGACCGGCGTGAGATGGTGCCTCATTGTGGTTTTGATTTGCATTTCTCTGATAATGAGTGATGTTGAGCATCTTTTCATGTGTTTGTTAGCCCTCTGTATGTCTTCTTTGGAGAAATGTCTGTTTAGTTCTTTGGCCCACTTTTTGACTGGGTCCTTTATTTTTCTGGTATTGAGCTGAAGGAGCTGCTTGTATATTTTGGAGATTAATTCTTTGTCAGTTGCTTCATTTGCTATTATTTACTTCCATTCTGAAGGCTGTCTTTTTACCTTGCTTATAGTTTCCTTCGTTGTGCAAAAGCTTTTAATTTTAATTAGGTACCATTTGTTTATTTTTGCTTTTATTTCCATTACTCTGGGAGGTGGGTCATAGAGGATCCTGCCATGATTTATGTCAGAGAGTATTTTGCCTATATTTTCCTCTAGGAGTTTTATAGTTTCTGGTCTTACATTTAAATCTTTAATCCATTTTGAGTTTATTTTTGTGTATGGTGTTAGAAAGTGTTCTAGTTTCATTCTTTTACAAGTGGTTGACCAGTTTTCCCAGCACCACTTGTTAAAGAGATTGTCCTTTCTCTGTTGTATATTCTTGCTTTTTTTTGTCAAAGATAAGGTGTCTGTAGGTGCATGGATTTATCTCTGGGCTTTCTGTTTTGTTTCACTGATCTATATTTCTGTCTTTGTGCCAGTACCATACTGTCGTGATGACTGTGGCTTTGTAGTATAGCCTAAAGTCAGGCAGGTTGATTCCTCCAGTTCCATTCTTCTTTCTCAAGACTGCATTGGCTATTCGAGGTTTTTTGAATTTCCATACAAATTGTGAAATTATTTGTTCTAGTTCTCTGAAAAATACCATTCTTAGCTTGATAGGGATTGCATTGAATCTATAGATTGCTCTGGGTAGTATACTTATTTTTACTATATTGATTCTTCCAATCCATGAACATGGCCTATTTCTCCATCTATTTGTATCATTTTTTATTTCTTTCATCAGTGTTTCATAGTTTTCTATATATAGGTCTTTTGTTTCTTTAGGTAGATTTATTCCTAAGTATTTTATTCTTTTCATTGCATTGGTGAATGGAATTGTTGCCTTAATTTCTGTTTCTGTTTTCTAATTGTTAATGTGTAGGAAAGCAAGGGATTTCTCTGTGTTAATTTTATATCCTGCAACTTTATTATATTCATTGATTAGCTCTAGTAATTTTATGGTAGTGTCTTTAGGGTTTTCTATGCAGAGGATCATGTCATCTGCAAACAGTGAGTCTTGCTTCTTCTTTTCCAATCTGGATTCCTTTTATTTGTTTGTCTTCTCTGATTGCTGTGCTAAAACTTCCAAAACTATGTTGAATGATAGTGGTGAGAGTGGGCACCCTTGTCTTGTTCCTGACTTTAGGGGAAATGGAAAGGTTCTCGATTAAGGGCAGAGCAGCCAGTTGAAAAAATTAAATATAATAGCACTCAGAGAATAGTAATGAAAAAAGTAGTAGTAATAATGTATAATTCTGTAATTTGAGTGGTCCTGTCTAATCAGGATAATAGTTAAGCGCACATAGCCACACACATACAAAACACCCCCTCCCCCATAAACACACAGTTCAGCATCCCCCTCAAAATTTAGAAATAGTCAAGTCCTTTTTTGATACTGTGAATAGCATCAGAACATACCATAAGACAATAAAGTCAAATCTCCCTATACCTTTCAAAAAATTTCCTTGCATACCACAGCCTTGCCTTTCTTCTCAGGGCCTCTTATTTAATCTCTTGCACATATCTTGGCCTGAGTCCTTTATGTTTTGCTCTAGTCTGACAAAGCTGGACCCTTCTGGGAGGACCAAGGGACAGGAAGCAATTAAGCTGGCAAAGAGTAGTTTTCTTTGCAGACAGGGAGTGGGCAAAGCTGTTCATAACTGCCTATTAATAGTCTTGATACTGTGCCAATAACTTATATTAATAATGAAATCTCTATATGCCTGGTAGTATGAAACAATTATAAACCTCATCTAAATCTCACCCTTGATCCAGTTGCTCTTGGCATTCCCATTTTGCAGAGGAGAAAACTGAGGCTTACCAAGAGCAGGTAAATTGCTCAAGTAGCAGAGCCAGCACCTAAACTTTGCAATTTGACTAAAAAGTTGATACTCCTAGCCAGCAAGTCCAAGGCAGGCTTCAACTTATTATCATTGAGATTGCTTAAAGATGGGAAAAACCCTCACAAGTTTTAGTAAAAATTTGATATACTACAACATGTCTGGTGTAAAGACATGGTAGTCTTAGCAAGTATTTCTTTCTCACTCTGAAAATCACTCTGGTGTGAATGAGGTATCCCAAGCTCTAATAAATGGACAAAATATGAAAATAAATTCATATAAGCACAGGTTATTTGGAATACTTGGGCAAAAATGAGCAGAGCACACAGTGAGAATGGGCTATTTTTCATCCAGTTGGAAAGGGCTGTCATTGACTGAGTTTAGTTGCTATTGCCAGGAAGACATCAACCACTTTTAATGCTCAGACTATTTTTTTATGACCATCTAAAGGATATCAGATGAGCCGTCTGTTGTAAATCAATAATAATTTGCTTTAGATTAATGAGGAACTAAAACTGTTTCTAATAAATCTCTAAATGCTTAACATATTTTGAAAACCATTCATTTTATGAGAATTAGATTTTTTTCTCTGTCCTTAAGAAAGAGCTAGGGGGTTGGGAGTTGAAAAAAAAGGTGGCCAAACATTTTGGAAACAGAGAAATGTGAAAACAGTGAATGAGAGTGTATGCATTCCAGGGCTTTGTTTAGTGATCTCAGCTGTTTGGAGACATACTCTGTGGCTCAAAGCATGGCCACTTAAGATGCCACAGTGCCCTCTGTGCAGTTTCTTTGGAAAAGTCCATTGGCTGCTTGATGGCTGGTTGGAGTCTTCAGTATCCGCTCAGTAACTGGAATATATTGAAAATTGTTGGATTCTAGTCCAAAGCATGGGCTGTGCATCCTGGCAACCCTCTGCAGTGACTGGGTAACTGGAGCGTGTCTTGGAATGTAGATGGATGGGTCTCGCCTTCTGTCTAGTCTTTTTTTTTTTTTTTTTTTGGTATTTAGAAGGCATCATGGGAAAAGAAGAATGTAGGCTCAGCTCATCTATTAATTTGATACTTTTTGTGGATCTATTTTTCCTGAGGACTTTCTTATGAAATGGAAGGGAAAAAGAAATCCGCTGGGGAGGTGAGGAACAGAGAAATGTTTTTTTCCCTTAATTATATCTGAGTGATCTAATGTGATGCCAAAATTTAAGAGTAATCCAGTGGTTGGTAAACTGCTAAATGTGCTGTTGATTAAACAAAGGAAAGCAAATGATTACTTGTAAAATTCGTGCCCCTAATCCTAGGATTCTTTTTTGGAGGAAATGGAAAGAGTAGAGAATATTATGGCAGAATAATAGTATGTTCTGAACAAGGTTTCCTACCTTTAGCAGAACTTTTGCTTAAGCAAGCTGCAAGGAGTGTAAGAATTTCAGATTCTGAGTACTCAGTTGCATGAGCAACATTTTAAATTATTTTTTATTGAAGAATAAATTGAAAATGGATTTATTCTTTTATTGGTCACTTTTTGGAATGGAGTGATTTTCTAAGGAGCAGAAAGGGCTTAATCTTCATGATGTGATTCTCTATAAAATCAGCTAAGAGTCTGTGGCAAAGGCTCGCCACTATCTGTGGTCTCACATAGTCCTTGGGACACAGCTGGACCACATTTCTTTTACAGCTTGATGTGGTCACGTGCCTGGGCTCTGTCCAGTGGCATATGAGGAAAATGGTAGGTGCTGCTTCCAGGCCTGGCTCATAAAACCTTCTCAAGGACCTTTTGTTTTTTCCTTCTCATGTTCTGGCTGAATATTGAGAGCCCTAGAACTTAGAGAAGAGTAGGACTGCAATCTAGAAGGAGTTTGAGTTCATGAATAAACACTTGGAAGACTATCCCACCATTAAAACCCATGACTTGCATGTGAGAGGCATGAAAATTAAAACAGTGTGTGAAGCCTTTGCAGCAGCTAGTCTTTCTACTTTGCTGATACAGGGTTGATTTATGTCATGAGTAGGGTGGTGGCCTTGTGTGATCATGATGGCCCTGTTGTCTATGTTATCTAAAGTATTCCCAAGAGTAGATGCATGATTTTGGGCAGATAACTAGATTTCTTCTCTGGTCTCAGATTTTCAGCAACGAAGTGAAGAGTTTGGACCAAAGCCTTTAGGATAAGTTAGAGATTTGGGGACTGACAGGAACTCTGACAAATGTAAGCCAAAGGAGCTTGTCATTAGGATACAGGTAGCTCATGACATCAATGATGATGTTAGAGAATTAGGCTCAGAAAGAGCAAGAATCAGAGAAGATCTAGGGGGCTAGGCAGCGAGAGGTAGTTAAAAATTTCCCCATGGGCACGCTTGGGGATTTACTGTGGATCTTTTCCATCCTCATGTATTGGCTAGGTTTTATTGTGTAACAAACCACTCCAAAGCTTTATGGCTTAAAACAATATCTGTGTAGTTCATGATTTTGTAGGTGGATGGTTTGTGCTGGGTTCTGCTGAACTTCTTTGCCAAACTGGATCAGGCCCAGCTGATCTTAGCCTGGTTCACTTATACAGTCACATTTTCCTTTAGCTCTTTTGTTGGTTAAGGGCTGGTCCCTCCAGTACAGCTTATTTCTGCTTAATATGGGCTCTCATCCTCCAGCAGGATGGCAAGAGTGAGTTAGTTCAGAACTGAGTGAGAATGCAAGAGTGGAGTAGAAGTATTCAAGGTCTCTGAAGGCACATGCTCAGAATTTTCAGTGTCATTTCTGCCACATTCTGTTTGTGAAAGCAAGTCTCAAGACCAGTCCAGATTCAAGGAGTGCAGAAAAAATTCCAACTCTTAATGAGAGCAGCTGCAAAATTCATACAGAAAAATAGTATGGTCATGGGGAACAGTTGTGACCATTTCTAAATTCACCAAACCTTGCTTAGATCATGTGTCTGCTCCTTGGGTAGGAGAGGGCTGGTCAATTTCATACTCTTCCTAGGAGGGAAGAGTGTGGGAGAAGTTAGTTCCCATAAGAAAATTAGAATGGAGATGACCTGAGCTTGACAGACCTGGTTTTGAACCCACCACCATGAGCTAAACATGTGACCTCAGTAAAACAGAGAGTCTCTTGGAAACTACTTTCTCTTTGACAAAGTAGGTTTAGTAATTCTTACTTACAAATTCTTACAAATGAGAATTAGAGATGATAAAAGTAAGGCATGGGTAGCATGTTTACATGTAGTAGGCACCCAGTAACTTCTCTAGTTTTCACTTCATATAACACAATGAAATCAAAGTAGATACACATATTTTAGAATTTTTCCCCTAAGTTCTTCAGAAAGTAACACAAGATAATTTTTTCATACTATTGCTTTTACACACCATTTAGAAGCCTTTGTCACTGAAATGTATGTCTTCGCCATTCTCAGAAATTAAGGTTGATCCAGGGCTGTCTTTAGCTTCACCCTTTCTTATTGGTTGAGTGGGGGTGTTGTCTTAGTCTGTGCTGGCTGCTAAAACAAAAATACCATGGCCTGGGTGGCTTAAACTGCAAACATTTATTTCTCACGATTCTGGAAGATGGACCTGCAGACTAAGGTGCTTGCAGATTCCGTGTCTGCTGAGGACCAGCTTCCTTGTTCATAGACTGCTGTGTTCTCACTGTGTTGTCACGTGGTGGAAGGAGGGAGGGAGCTTGCGGAGCCTCTTTGTCACTAATCCCTTTCATGAGGGCTCCATCCTCATGACCTAATCACCTATCCAAAGCTCCACCTCCCAACACCATCACGTTGGGGATTAGGTTTAAATGTTAGAATTTGGGGGACACAAATATTCAGCCTATAGAAGGGTGTCATTTGGATTGGCTGCTGCCCATGTTCTACCATTGTTAAACATCCTGAATATCCATTTGGTGATATCCAAAGAACATCCCACAGCCTCAATTGGGTTCTCTTCTGGAAAATATTGTGGCTAATATGGAACCTGAGGTGACATTTGTCTCCTGAGGTATTCGACAAATATATGTGGAATGAACATTTGAGTGAATAGATATGCAAATGAGTGATTTGGTGAAATCTCCTTTTTTTTTTTCCTGGTAACAGCTTTAATAATAAGGAATATCTTAATTCAGTGCCCATAATGATTTAGCTGTGAAGCCTGTTAGAAGAGGGAGCTTAGGGAAAAAATTGTAGATGGAATCTGCAACAAATTGCATGCTTGCTTTGCGTCTTTTTCTTAAAAGTGTTTCTCTCTTGACTCTAAATTGACTCTGAAAATAGATAGCAGGGTTGTTCTCTGGAATAGAAAGATGACTTTCATTAATTTGTCCTAAAGTTAGCTGTTCTGAGCTTTTGGAATGGTGTGAAGGGATCGTATCTCCTAATTTTGGTGAACAGGTGGCTTTGCCCACCTCAGAATTCCAAACTGCAAGCGGAATACAGGGAGGGTTTAAAGCTATGTGACTGCCGTCATGGCTGCCCCATACCCTCAGGCTTCACGATGTTAACAGCCCATGTGTTACCCTCACTGACTCATTCTGCCAGACTAGGAGACTCTAGAGGGCTTTCGGCGATTTGTGTGTTTTCATCTCTCTCTTGGTATTTTGGGGGAAACCAACCTTGAAAAGAGGGCAGTGAAGGGTCCTTTCTGAGGCCTGAGCATTGAGATTTCATGACACAGTGAATTCCTGTTTTCTAAGCAGATCCCATTTGGAGGACCTGACAGATGGATACATGACTTATCTTCATGAGGAGAGCTCTGAGGAATTTATAACTGTGAAAGAGTCACAAAAATGTGACTGTATGTTCCAGCTGTACTGGTTTGCTGGGACATTCCTGGTGGATACTTGTTGTTCTGTCAGCCATTGAGGTTAGCATATGTCCCTGATTATTTTTTAAGCAAAGGATTATTGTCAATGTTTGAATTAAAATAATATGGAATAGACTCAGAAGACCTCCACATTATACTTTGACTTCTCCCATGCTTTCCTAACCATGTGTGAGACGCATGTGGAGTCAACAGGGTTCTCACTTCAGTAGGCAGTCAATCTAAAAGGCTCAGAGGACATGTTTTTTTCCCCTAACTTTCCCCAAATGCATCAAAATCAGTATCTCCCTTTCTAGGACAGCATGCACTGTGCATTCATGCAGGAATGACTACAGTGGACTCGCTTCCTCTGGATTTGGTGGATGGAGAACTCGAGGCTCTGATTCTGTTGGACACTTGATATCCCAGCCAGCTGTTCCCTGGCCCAGGGGCAGCTAGCGTGATAGGAGATTAGTGAAGGTGGTTCTATTAGCGGTTTGTTTGTTTGTTTTTCTCACCCAGTTCACAGAACTGAAGTCAAGATTTTGCAGGTTCATTCCAGTGAAAGTGAACTACCTTCTGTAAATGAATTTGCTCATCTTGGTTGTGTCTTGTTCCAAACCAATTGGAAATCTTTAAATCAAGTGATTCAATGAATGGAGTGTCGAGAAAATTACAGTGGTTGAAACTTTCAAACCTGAACTTATTGACAACAAAGCTTGCAGAAAAGAAGACATTCATATTTATTTCTACACATTATATATTAAATAAGGCAAACTTAAATGGTGTGCAAGATTTCCATTTGAAGCTATAACTTATGCTATGGAAAAACTCTGTGGGAAGAAGCTATTGGTAGACCTCCTATTTTTAACTGGTAAATCAAATTGTATTCTATATACTGGAATAAAATGAAACCGAGAGGGTCCATGATTCCATAGCATCTAAGTCTGGCAAAACATTCAAAAGGATCATAAATAAAATTATGTTTCTTTGAAGAGTTTTGTTTGTAAAAACATTTGCCTAAGAAAAGTACTCTGAAGACAGATAAAAAAAATCAGTAAATTATTACTGGGGCTGAAATAACTTATAAATTTCAATAAGAAGTAGCATTGACAATGGTCTTTAGTAGTAACCCCTTGCCCTCCCCTCTGCCCCCAATGTGTGTGTTGGGCAGTATTCTCCAATGCGACTACATTTGGAGACAGGGCCTATAGGGAGGTGGTTAAGGTTAAATGAGATTGTAAAGGTGGGATGCTGATCCAATAATGTTGTTGAAGCTGAAACACCAATACTTTGGCCACCTCATGCGAAGAGTTGACTCATTCGAAAAGACCCTAATGCTGGGAAGGATTGGGGGCAGGAGAAGGGGACAACAGAGGATGAGATGGCTGGTTGGCATCACCAACTCAATGGACATGGGTTTGGGTAGACTCTGGGAGTTGGTGATGGACAGGGAGGCCTAGCATGCTGAGATTTATGTGGTCGCAGAGAGTCGGACACGACTGAGCGACTGAACTAAACTGAACTGATCCAATAATATTGAAGTTCTTAGAGGAGGAGACACCAGAGAGCTGTCTCTCTCTGTTTCCCTCTACTCCAGTCCTGCAAGCCAGCTAAACAGCTCTCATCAGAAATGGCAGAATCAGCTGGCACCTTGATCTTGGATTTCCCAGAGATAAGTAAATTTCTGTTATCTGTGTTGTTTTGGTATTGTAGCCTAAGCAGACTAAGACAGCCTTTATTTAGCAGAATTACTTTGAGCTTGGCAGACAGCACAGTGAATGTGAAGAGGTTGTCTCCTTAAATGATTACAAAGTTTCACATATTTTAATCATGCAATTTTGTAAACAAATCTCAGGTATTTTATGAAAACAAGGAAAATTATGAGAGAATGTTATAAAACATTATAGTATAAAGAGATTAATGCTTATAAATAAGTACCTAGGAAATTTGTTTTCTTGTTGTTTTTTAACATTCAGATTATTAAAAATGTTAAAAATTTAATATATATGGATTTATTATATGTTCATTTTTTAAATGCCATTTTTTAAAAAGAGTTTGGCCAGAACAACTTTATAGTTCTATGAGTAAATTAAGATCATTATGTTGGTTAATTTGAAAATATTATTTTATTTTACTTTACCACCATTTATCACTCTCACAATTGTCCCAGATTGGGCAACAAATCATATGATCATCTTTTTAGAGAATAAAATATTCAGCCTGAATAAGGCATTTTCATGGTAGTTTGTAGCTGTTGTCCCTTAATTAGTTTAAATTAGATTGATAGATGATGATAAAGTGAGTTCCTCATACCCACCTGAGGTGAAGACAGTGCCATGTGAGACGCAAATCTCTGAACACCCAGAAGACAATTCTTAGTATCTCTTGAAGTGAGTGAATGAGTAAAAGTTGCTCAGTGGTGTCCAAGTCTTTGCAAAGTAGATGGCAACATTAACTGAATTCTAGCCAGTGGAATACAGGCAGAATAGAGTCGATATCAAGACTGGCTTCTAAAACATCTTGCATCATACTCCAATATCCTTTCTTTCTTATTCTTCTGGATGAATGGGAATAATTTAATGGAGCACTTGAAGGCTCTAAAGGATGGTAAAGCCAATTGACAGGAGGACCCAGCCCATGAATTATTGGAGGTGGACCCTCCCTGTGGACTTGCATTGAACTCTGACATGAGCAGTAAAGAACCACATTTGTGATAAACCATTATAATGGCTGCAGGATTCAGTTCAGTTGCTCAGTCGTGTCCGACTCTTTGCGACCCCATGAATCACAACACGCCAGGCCTCCCTGTCCATCTCCAACTCCCAGAGTTTACCCAAACCCATGTTCATCGAGTTGGTGATGCCATCCAGTCATCTCATCCTCTGGTGTCCCCTTATCCTCCTGCCCTGAGTCCTTCCCAGCATCAAGGTCTTTTCCAATGAGTCAACTCTTCATATGAGGTAGCCAAAGTATTGGAGTTTCAGATTCAACATCAGTCCTTCCAATGAACACCCAGGACTGATGTCCTTTAGGATGTACTGGTTGGATGTCCTTGCAGTCCAAGGGACTCTCAAGAGTCTTCTCCACACCACAGTTCAAAAGCATCAATTCTTCAGTGCTCAGCTTTCTTCTCCAACTCTCACATCCATACATGACTACTGGAAAAACCATAGCCTTGACTAGATAGACTTTTGTTGGCAAAGTAATGTCTCTGCTTTTCAATATGCTATCTAGATTGGTCATAACCTTCCTTCCAAGGAGTAAGTGTCTTTTAATTTCATGGCGGCAATTACCATCTGCAGTGATTTTTGGAGGCCCCAAAAATAAAGTATGACACCGTTTCTACCGTTTCCCATGAAGTGATGGGACCAGATGCCATGATCTTAGTTTTCTGAATGTTGAACTTTAAGCCAATTTTTTCACTCTCCTCTTTTATTTTCATCAAGAGGCTTTTTAGTTCCTCTTCACTTTCTGCCATAAGGGTGATGTCGTCTACGTATCTGAGGTTATAGATATCTTGATTCCAGCTTGTGCTTTTTCCAGCCCCGCGTTTCTCTTGATGTACTTGGCTGCAGGATTACACCATCACTAATGTTCCATCCAACTTACTCCCACTAAAATTGACCTCAGGATCAGTTTCTCTAGCTGTTTGGCTCTCATTCTGCTTAGCTTCTACATCACCTGGATGCACCTTGATTTGAAAGATATCCTAGGACTGAAGAATGTCCTCAGGACATCTGAGAAGATCCTGAGAATAAATATCTGAAAATAAATCAATTGACTGAAAATAATCTGTATCTTTAAAGTGTATGTATGAGTAGATATGAATTTTTCATTAGTGCATGCCAATGCAGGAGACTAAGAGATGTGGGTTTGATCTCTGGTTTGGGAAGATCCTCTGAGGAGGGTACAGCAACCCACTTCAGTATTCTTGCCGAGAGAATCTCTTGGACAAAGGAACCTGGTGGGCTACAGTCCATAGGGTCCAACAGAGTCTGATGTGACTGAAGCAACTTAGCACCAAATACTGAAGCTTCTCAGGTGGCTCAGCAGTAAAGAATCAGCCTGCCAATGCTGGAGACTCAGGTTTGATCCTTAGGTTGGAAAGAATCTCCTGGAGAAGGAAATAGCCACCCACTCTGGTATTCTTGCCTGGGAAATCCCAAGGACAGGGGAATCTGGTGGGCTACAGTCCTTGAGGTCACAAAAGAGTTGAACACAACTTAGTGACTAAACAGCAACAACGATATACTGATATGTGAAATGTATGTTGATAGGCAAAACTGTGCTAACTACATATATAAGTAAAATATTTGTAGCAGTCACTTAAGGGGGTTAATTTATTATCCCCGTTTTGCAGACAGGGACACTGAAGCCTAAAGAACTTAGATAATTTGCTGAAGGTCACGTATGTGGAAATGGTGAATTGGAGATTTGCAGGTAGGTGTGTTCAACTCTAAAACCTGGGCTCTTAATCATTAGATTAACCATAGTGGAGATATTCACTGTTAGTTCTTTGACCTCTTAACTCTCACTATGATTCACGCTTCATCATGATGATATGATTCACATTTCTGCACACTCACCTCTTGTCAGAGCCTGCAGTCTGTGCTTTATGTCTGACAGCTTATTAAGTCTTCATAGCCATCAAATGAGACAGACATCCATAGTGTATCTTGTAACCACAGTACCACCAATAAATATAGATCAATCTCTTTTCCAGAAAACTGAAGTTGAGAGAGACTGAATCAACAGCCATAGCACATCATGAAACATCATTTCAAATAAAGTGCCTTGGGCACATGAAGCCTACTCTGCTTCAGTTTGTTCCAATTGCAACCCTTCTCTTAAAAAAAAAAAAAATTGGGAAGAGGGAAGTAAATTGTGTGGAACCCTGTGACCTGTAAGTCAAAGCAGTCCCCAAATTAAAAGGGCATGAGTAAACCCATGGTGGTTTCATGTCATTGTATGGCAAAACCAACACAATAAAGTAAAGAAAATTTAAAATTAAAAAATAAAATAAAATAAAAAGGCATGAGAACATTTACTTTTCCTAAGTGGGATGTTTCCATTACTTTAAGAAAGAGGGGTTTTATCCCTACCCTGCTCCCTGCCCTACCACCTCCCACCCACCACTACACACATACATACCCCTTTGCATTGCTTTTGTAAATCAACAACAGAGAACAAAATTCCATTGAAATCAAGGTGGCAGGGTTTGGCTTCATGGGACTGATCACAGTGAGTCTTCAACTGACTCTGAGCCAGAAGGGAAAAGGCAGCAGACATGAGGATCAAGAGATTGTAGCTATATAGTCTGGCTCCACCACCAAAAATGATGGAAAAAAAAAAAAAGAAACAGAAAAACAAAACCCGAGACAGAAGGTAGGAGGAGACAAGGGGCAGTTCCAGCTTTCAGCGAGCCGGCTGCATTCTACTTCCTTTTGATTGTCCAGGAAAGCTAAGAAAAGTAAAAACAGGGCTGGGAGTGCGTGAAAGCAGCCCCGTGGAAATGGTGTGTGAAACAATCGGCCTGTGGGTCAATTGTGAAGGGCGTTAATGTGCGAGACCCCGATAAAGAGCTTTGCACAAATGGTCACAAAGCATTTCACATTTAAATACGGATCCCAGTTTGTTCTGCACAACAGTATAAATATAACTAAGGTAGGGTGGAGAATGAGATTTGGAAATCAGCCGATTTTAAGGAAGCCAACACAAACACTCCAACGAATGTAGAGTTTTACACAGGCTTTTGTGCTTGTTACTAGTGTTGGCATAAACTCATAAAAACAGAAAAGGCCATGAGACGTAGTGGTTGAGATATTGTGTGGTAATCAAGTACATTGATTATCTGAAAACAGCCTTCTTATGTATGTGGCCTTTCTTGGAAGGTGATGGTCATGTTTGATTTTGTTTCGGGGTAGTCATGACAACTTAGAAAAGTATATAACATCTTAAGAGATTTTCTATCTCTTTTCAGTGACTATCTCCTCATGAGATAGGTCTGGGGGTAAAAGTCCCCTTGAAGGCTTTTTCAATTGGGATTTTAATAGAAAAGGAATATATTTTAGCTTATTTAGCAAATTCATACTGCATGAAAGGATATTTTGTAATAGGCTAAGCAGGCCATATAAAATTAAGTAAAGCTGGATCTGGTGCCTAAAAATATTTGGCAGAAATCCCTGGTAAGCCACATTTGAACATTTTTAATATATATTATGAGACAGAAAAGAGCAATTATCTTCTATTGAAGTTCCCAAGTGAGAGAAATGTATTTGTAGAGCTCTTTCAAAGAAAACTGTATTGCAGAATTGCTATACTTGAGATGATGTCCACTCTCCTCTCGTTTTATGGCTAGTGGCTTGTGGAAAAGAAGCAGGCACAACCCAGACATTACTCCACTAAGCTGTGAGACTGCTACCTTGAACAAGGTGTTTTGCCAAGGGCCTTGAAACACTTGGCTAAGAAGTTTCCAGACAAAGACTCTTTAGCCCTAAGGGTGTGGTAGCATGCAGGGCTTGGGGACAAAAACTCACTTGAGTGACTCTCTCTCTCTTTTATTTCTACTCTTGGTCCTTGTTTTGGAATCAGTTGGTCTCTCCTTCCTCTATTTCTTTCTCCAGAGAGGGTTACCTTTCATGGAAGCACTCATATGTGTCCAGAGCATTGCATTTCTGAGGTCATCCTCAGTTTTAGTTGAGATGGCTCAAACACAGACCGTCAGAAAAGAATTTTGGTCTAAGTAGATTATTTGGGAGTGGATCCCAGAAAGCACACAGAGGGAGCCTGGAAAGTAAGAGAGGAGAGGGAAGAAAGCCAATAAAGGATGTGAGGAACAGAACACCTCTGTAGGGCCCCATCCTGCTGGGGACCCTCTGGATTGCTGTGGAAAAACACAACTGAAAATTGTCCCTTGGAGGATGTAGCATCTGGGGCATGTATCCACCACCTCTGGCCCCTCTTATGTTGAGGGTTGATCCTGAGTCGTTACCCTCCATCTGAGACTTTCTAGCATAGCTTGATACAGCCAGAGAATGGCCTTGGGCAGAGAGAGATGAGGAGAACTGAGCCCTTCTGTATGGGAACTCTTTGCAGGCTCCCTTGGGGGTGAGCCAGCAGAATTTAGTGGAAACCTGAGAGCATCACTCTAGCCACTAACTCTGCCAATGAGGGCAGGCTTCTTGCAAGGAAAACGCTCTTTGCTTCTTCATTGAGTGCCCCATTGTGCTCTTTTTCTCTCTTGGAGTATGTAAATCTTCCTAGTCTTTTGCAGTAAATTGGGCATCTATGGCTTTTACTATCATTCAGTTGCAGTTCAGTTGCTCAGTCGTGTCCAACTCCTTGCGACCCCATGCACTGTAGCACACCAGTCCTCCTTGTCCATAGCCAACTCCTGGAGTTTACTCAAGCTCATGCCCACTGAGTTGGTGATGCCATCCAACTACCTTATCCTCTGACGTCCCCTTCTCCTCCCACCTTCAATCTTTCCCAGCACCAGGGTCTTTTCCAATTAGGCAGCTCTTCACACCAGGTGGCCAAAGTATTGGAGTTTCAGCTTCAACAGTAGTCCTTCCAATGAATATTCAGGACTGATTTCCTCTAGGACGGACTGGTTGGGTCTCTTTGCAGTCCAAGGGACTCTCAAGAGTCTTCTCCAACACCACAGTTCAAAAGCATCAATTCTTCGGTGCTCAGCTTTCTTTATAGTCCAATTCTCACATCCATACATGACTACTGGAAAAACCATAGTCTTGACTAGATGGACCTTTTTTGACAAAGTAATGTCTCTGCCTTTTAAAATGCTGTCTAGGTTGGTCATAACTTTTCTAATAAGGAGCAAGTGTCTTTTACTTTCATGGCTGCAGTAACCATCTACAGTCATTTTGAAGCCCAGAAAAATAAAGTCTGACACTGTTTCCACCGTTTCCCCATCTATTTTCCATGAAGTGATGGGACCAGATGCCATGATCTTAGTTTTCTAAACGTTGAGTTTTAAGCCAACTTTTTCACTCTCCACTTTCACTTTCATCAAGAGGCTCTTTAGTTCTTCTTCACTTTCTGCCATAAGGGTGGTGTCATCTGCATATCTGAGGTTATTGATATTTCTCCTGGAAATCTTGATTCCAGTTTGTGCTTCTTCCAATCCAGCATTTCTTATGATGTACTCTGCATATAAGTTAAATAACCAGGGTGACAATATACAGCCTTGACGTACTCCTTTCCCTACTTGGAACCAGTCTGTTGTTCCATGTCCAGTTCTAACTGTTGCTTCCTGACCTGCATACAAATTTCTCAAGAGGCAGGTCAGGTGGTCTGGTATTCCCACTCTTGAAGAATTTTCCAGAGTTTGTTGTGATCCACACAATCAAAGGCTTTGGCATAGTCAATAAAACAGAAGTAGATATTTTTCTGGAGCTGTCTTACTTTTTTGATGATCCAACAGATGTTGGCAATCTGATCTCTGGTTCCTCTGCCTTTTCTAAAACCAGCTTGAACACCTGGAAGTTCACGCTTCATGTACTATTGAAGCCAGTCTTGGAAGATTTTGAGCGTTACTTTCCTAGCATGTGAGATGAGTTCAATTGTGCAGTAGTTTGAGCATTCTTTGGCATTGCCTTTCTTTGGGATTGGAATGAAAACTGACATTTACCAGTCCTGTGGCCACTGCTGAGTTTTCCAAATTTGCTGACATATTGAGTGCAGCACTTTAACAGCATCTTCTTCTAGGATTTGAAATAGCTCAACTGCAAATAGTGTTTAATATTCTTAAAATTATCAAATAGCATTTAATATCAAATAATGTTTGATATAGCTATTAATATCAAATAGCATTTAATATCTTAAATGTTAAAAGTAATAATTCTAGAATTTGTCATTTATTGAATGTCTCACCTATGTCAAATGCATTGACTTATTACTTTCAGTCCTTATTTCATGACATATACAAAAATTAACTCAAATTAGGATCTAGACCTAAACATAAAAGCTAAAAATTTAAAATGTCTAGAAGATATGGAGGACAATCCCATGACCTTGGGATAAACAAGTGTTTCTTAGATATGACCCAAAAGCATTATTTTTAAAAGAAAAAAAAGGGTTAAATATATGTGATCAAATTTAAAACTACTCGTCTAGAAATTATATCATTAAGAAAATGTGTAGGCTAAGTTTATTCCTAGGTATTTTATTCTTTTTGAAGATATTTTAAACAGAACTGTTTTTTTACTTTCCCTTTGTTACCGTTCATTATTAGCATATAGAAGAACAACAGATTTATGTGTATAAACTTGTATCCTACAGGCTTACTTAATTTACTTATTAGTTTTAATAGCTTTATTGATGGAGATTTTAGAGTTTTCTATATATAGTATCATATCATTTGCAAATAGTGACAGTTTTACTCCTTCATTTCCAATTTGGATGCCTTTAATTTCTTTTTCTTGTCTGAATGCTATTGCTAGGACTTTCAATTCTATGTTAAAATAAAGAGATGGAAGATCTATACTCTGAACACTGTAAAACATTGACAAAGGATGTTGATGATAAGACAAAGAAATGGAAAGATATACCATGTTCATGAATTTAAAGAGTACTGTTAAAATGTCCATACTACCCAAACAATCTACTGGTTTAATGCAATCAAAATACCCATGACATCCTTCACAGAGCTAGAACAAATAATTCTAAAATTTCTATGGAACCACAAAAGACCATGAACAGCTAAAGTGATGTAGATGGGAAAAGAACAATGCTGAAGATATTATGCTTCCTGATTTCAGCCTATAATATAGAGCTACAGTAATCTAAATAGTACGGTACTGACACAAAAACAGACACAGAAATCATTGGAACACAAGAGAGAGCTCAGAAATAGACCCATATACATATAGTTGATTGATCTGTGAATAGAAGGCAAAAAAATATGTAATGAGGAAAAGACAGTCTCTTCAGTAAATGGTGCTGGGAAAACTGAACAGCTACATGTAAATTAATGAAATTAGAACATTTTCTTACACTATATACAAAAAAAATTTGAAATGAATTAAAGGCTTAAATGTAAGGCTAGAAACCATAATTTCTAGAAGAAAACACAGGCAGTACATTGTATGTCATAAGTCTTAGCAATATTTTTTTGGAGTTTGTCTCCTCAGGCAGAGGAAAGCATTTGCAGTAAATATGACTAATGAAGGAATTTTTTTCTAAAATATACAAATAGCTATTACAATTAAATAAGAAAAAGACAGACACATTAATAAAACAACAGGCAAGACTTGAATAGACACTTCAATACTGTACTTATAAGAATGGGCAATGTTATGGACTCAATGTTTGTAGTCACTCTAAACTTTGTACTCTGAAGTCCTAATGCCCAATGTGGTGGTCATTGGAAATGAAAACTTTGGGAGGTACTATGGTTGGTGAGGTCATGAGGGTAAGACTTGGGTCTGATGAGGTTAGTGTCTCTATCAGAAGACACATTAGAGGGAATCCTGCGTCTCCCCCTCTTCCAACTCTGGTCCCCTCCACTGTGAGAATGCTGTGCGAGATGGCTGTCTGCAAGCCAGGAAGAGAGTCCTCACCAGAACCCAACCAGACTGGCACCCTTATATCAGACTTTCAGCCTCCAGAATGGTGAGAAATTAAGTATTTGTTGTTTAAGTCACCCAATTCATGGTTTTGTTATGACAACTTGAGCTGACTAATAAGCCACTGAGCCCACGAAAAGATGTTCAGTATTATTAGTCATGAAGCAAATGTGAATTAAAAACATGATTTATTATTACATACCCACCAGAATGATACATTTTAAAGTATTGACAATCCCAACTGTTGTCAAGACTATGGAGAAACTAGATATCTCATACATTGTTGGTGTGAGTATATATTTGACAACCACTTAGGAAAACAGTTTAACCATTTCTTATCAAGTTAAGCATCTATTCTACAAACTTGAAATATGTCTCCTGGATATTTCTACAAGAAAAATAAAAATTTATGTCTACAAAAAGTTTTTGCATGCTTATGGCAGTTTTATCTATAATAGTCAAATGCTGGAGACAAGCCAGAAGAATGGATAAATAAACTGTGGTATCTTTGAACAATGAAATATGTTAGTCTTTGAACAATGGAATACAACTCAGCAAAAAAAAAAATAAAATAAAATGATGATATATGCACAACATGGATAAATACTGAGCAAAGTGTGCCAGACAGAAAATGACATATCCTATAGATTTAATTTAATTGAATTTCTTGAGTAGGTACAAGTAATCTACAGTGATAGACATCAGATCAGTATTTGTTTGGGTCAGGAGTAGGCTGCCTACACAGGAGCATGAGGGAATTTTCCAGACGGTGGACATATTTTAGAGCTTGATTGGGGTGGATTGTTACACAGATGTATTACATTTATCAAAATTCAAATTTACTCTAGACTTAAAATATTTATTTATTTAGTTTATACAAATTGCACTTCAGTAAGGTTGATTAAACAAAAACAAAGCCTGTATATGGATATTTGCTATATTATTCTTTATATTTTTCTATAGTAGTTTTAAAGAATAAGTTTTCTACCAAAAGGTGACCAAGTGGAAAATTCACAGGCTACTGCCATGCACAGTTTTTATTTGTTGTGGTTCAGTCACCCAGTCGTGTCTGACTCTTTGTGGCCCCATGGACTGCAGGATGCCAGTCCTCCTTGTCCCTCACCATTTTCCGTAGTTTGCCCAAGTTCATGCTCACTGCGTTGGTGAGGCCATCCAGCCATCTCATCCTCTGATGCCTTCTTCTTCTTCCGCCCTCAACCTTTCCCAGCATCAGGGACTTTTCCAATGAGTTGTCTGTTCGCATCAGATTGCCAGAATGCTGGAGGTTCAGTATAACATTCCTTATTGCTGCTGCTGCTGCTGCTAAGTCGCTTCAGTCGTGTCTGACTCTGTGCGACCCCATAGATGGCAGCCCACCAGGCTCCCCCGTCCCTGGGCTTCTCCAGGCAAGAGTACTGGGGTGGGGTGCCATTGCCTTCTCCGAGCATTCTTTATTACTTATATTCTATCTCCATTCCTGTCACTTTAGGAAATTACTGTGTTTAAGGGAAGCTAATACACAATTCATTCCTTTTTTTAGGACATTTATTTCTTTATTTAGATATCTTTGAGCACATTAGTCATTTTTTTTTAAATTGTAGATTGCTTCACAGCGTTGTGCTGGTTTTTGCTGCACAAGAGTGTAAGTCAGGTGTACATATACATATATACCTCTCCCTCTCAAACATCCGTCCTGCCACCACCCCCAAACCCCCTCCTTTGGGTCATCACAGAGCACTGAGCTGAGCTCCCTGTGCTGTATAACAGCTTCCCAATAGCTATCTATTTTACACTTTCTCGTGTATATATATATATATATATATATATATATATATATATATATATATATA